>JAGIQG010000042.1:3032045-3220589 GCA_024679065.1 Sphyrna mokarran | reverse complement strand
GTCTATATACAGTATATATACACTGTGTATCAGTGTAACTCACTCACACAGCCCCCACTCTCTATATATTACAGTCTATAATCTTTAACAGTCTATATACAGTATATATACACTGTGTATCAGTGTAACTCACTCACACAGCCCCCACTCTCTATATATTAGTCTATAATCTAACAGTCTATATACAGTATATATACACTGTATATCAGTGTAACTCACTCACACAGCCGGCACTCTCTATATATTACACTCTATAATCTCTCTAACAGTCTATATACAGTATATATACACTGTATATCAGTGTAACTCACTCACACAGCCCCCACTCCCTATATATTACAGTCTATAATCTAAAAACAGTCTATAGTACATATATATACACTGTAATCAGTGTAACTCACTCCACAGCGCTCCCCGACTACTCTATATATTAACAGTCTATAAGCTCCGTCTAACATCTATATACAGTATATATACAGTGTATCAGTGTAACTCACTCACACGCCCCACTCTCTATATAGTACAAGTCTATAATATCTCTAACAGTCTATATACAAGTATATATACACTGTGTATCAGGTAACTCACTCACCAGGGCCCGCCCACATCCGTTATTACAGTCTATAATCTCTCTAACAGTCCTATAATCACGATATAGACACTGTGTAATCCGTGTACTCACTCACACAGCCCCCACTCTCTATACTATTACAGTCTCTAAGCTCTCTAACAGTCTATATACAGTATATAACACGTGTCTCAGTGTAACTTCACTCACACCAGCCCCCACTCTCTATATATTACAGTCGTAATAGCTCTAACAGTCTATATACAGTAATGGATACACAAACTATATAATCCGTGTACACTCACTCACAAGGCCCCCGCCCTAGTATTACAGTCTATAAGCCTCTAAGCAGTCTATATACGTATATATACACTGTGTATCAAGTGTACTCACATCCAAACAGCCCCCACTCTCTATATATAACCGTTCTATAACTCACTCTGTGCTATATACAGTATATAATACACTGTGTATTCATGTAACTCAACTCACACATCCCCCCACTCTCTGTATATTACAGTCTATATCTCTCTAACAGTCTATATACAGTATTATACACTGTATATCAGTGTAACTCACTCACACAGCCCCGGGGAGGAAGTGGCAACAAAAAAAAGGAAGTACCCACTCTCTATATCTTACAGTCTATAATCTAACAGTCTATAATACAGTCTATTACACTGTATTCAGTGTAACCTCCACCACACAGCCCCCAACTCCCTATATATTACAGTCTATAAGCTCTCTAACAGTCTATTCAGTATATTACACTGTGTATCAGTGTAACTCCTCACACAGGGCCCCACTCTCTATATTTACAGTCCTAGAATTCTAACGTCTATATACAGTATATATACAACTGTATATCCTGTAACTCACTCACACAGCCCACATCTCTATAACTATTACACTCTATATCCTCTCTGAACAGTCTATATCAGTATATATACAGCTGGTTGTATCAGTGTACTCACTCACACCGCCCCACTCTTATATATTACAGTCTATACTCTCTCTAACAGTCTATATACAGTATATATACACCTGGGTATCGTGTAACTCACATCACACAGCCCTACGCTCTATATATACAGTCTATAAGCTCCTAACAGTCTATATACAGTATTATTAGAACCGGTGTATCAGTGTAACTCACGCACACAGCCCCCACTCTCTTATTATTATCTATAATCTACAGTCCCTATATAAATTATATCTACACTGTATTCAGTGTAACTCCTCACAAGCCGGCACTCATCTATATATTACACTCTATAATCTCTCGAACAGTCTATATACGTATATATACACTGTATATCAGTGTAACTCACTCACACACCACAGCCCCCACTCCCTATATATTAAAAAAAAACAGTCTAGAATCTAACATCCTAATTACAGTATAGATACACTGTATCAGTATACCTCCTCGCACACAGCCCCCATCTCCCTATATATTAGTCTATAATCTCTCTAACAGTCTATATACAGTACATAATACACTGTATACAGTGTAACTCACTCACCAGGCCCCCACTCTCTTTATTACAGTCTATAAAGCTCTCTAACAGTCTATATCAGTATTATAACTGTATATCGTGAACTCACTCACACAGCCCCACATCTCATATATTAGTCCCTTAATACTGTAACGTCTATATACATATATATACACTGTGTATCGTTGTAACTCACTCCCAAGCCCGGCCCCCACTCTTCTATATATTTACAGTCGTAGAAGCTCCTAACGTCTATGATACAGTATATATACAGTGTATCAAGTGTTAACTCACTCACCACAGCCCCCACTCTCTATATAATTACAGTCTATAATATCTCTAACAGTCTATAGCCAGTATATATCACTGTGTATCATTGTAACTCACTTCACACGCCCCACTCCGTATTAACATTAGTTCATAAGGCTCTCTAACAGTTCTATATACACTATATATACAACTGTGTATCCAGTGTAACCACCTCACACGAGCCCTCCAACTCCTATATATTAAACCAGTCTATAAGCTCTCTAACGTCTATATCAGTATAGATACACTTGGTTGTATCAGTGTAAACTACTCACTCCACAGCCCCCACTCTCTATATATTACTGTCTTAATACTCTAACAGTCTAATATACAGTAGATATACACTGTATTCAGTGTAACTCACTCACACAGCCCCCACTCCCTATGTATTCAGTCCTATAAGCTCTCTAACGTCTATATACGTTATATATACACTTGTATCAGTGTACTCACTCACAACCGCCCCCACGCTCTATATAGGAACAGTCTATAACTCTCCTGTCTATATACATATATATACACGTGTTATCAGTGTAACTCACTCCCACAGCCCCCACTCTCTATATATTACGTCCTAGAAATCTCTCTAACAGTCCTTATACGTATAGTATAGCCACTGTATATCCGTGTAACTCACTCACACAGCCCCAACTCTCTATATATTTACGTCTATAATCTAACATTCTATATCAGTATATATAACACTGTATATCAGTGTACTCACTCACGACAGAGCCCCCACTATCCCTATCTATTACAAGTCTATAAGCTCTCTAACGAGTCTATATACAGTATTTACACTGTGTATCAGTGTAACTCGCTCACACAGCCCCCACTCTCTATTATTACAGTCTATAAGCTCTCTTTCTGATAGACAGTATATACACTGTTTATCAGTGTGCTCACTCACACAGCCCCCATCCCTCTATATCTTCCAGTCTATAATCTCTCTAACAGTCTTATATACAGTATATATACACTGTGATCAGTGTAACTCACTCACAACAGCCCCCTCTCTATATATTACAGTCTATAATCTCTCTAACAGTCTATAGACAGTATTATACAACGTATATCAGTGTATCGCTCACACAGCCCCCACTCTCTTATATTACAGTCGATAACCTACCGTCTATATACAGTAAATATACACTGTATATCAGTGTAAACTCAAATCACACAGCCCGCACTCTATATATTACACTCTATAATTCCTAACAGTCTACTAACAGTATATATACCCTGTGCTAATCATATACTCTACTCGCACAGCCCCCCTCCCCATATATTACAGTCTATAATCTCTCCTAACAGTCTATATACAGTATATATACACTTATATCATTGTTAACTTCAACTCACACCGCCCCACTCTCTTATACATACAGTCTATAATCTACAGTCTATTAAGTATTATACACTGTGTGTATCATGTAACTCACTCAACAGCCCCCCCACTCTCGATATATTACAGTCCTATAAGCTCTCTAGCAGTCTATATACAGTATATAACACTGTATATCAGGTGTAACTCACTCACACAGCCCCCACTGCTCTATATCTTACAGTCTTAATATCTCTCCAGTCCATAATACAGTAATATACACTGTGTATCATTGTAACTCACTCACACGGCCCCACTGATCTCTATATATTCCAGTCTATAATCTAACAGTCTATATACATTATATTACATCTGATATCAGTGTACTCACTCACACAGCCCCCACTCTCTATATATTACATCTCTAGGCTCTCTAACAGTCTATATACATATATATACACTGTATATCAGTAGTAATCTCCTCACACAGCCCCCCCTCTCTCTAATATATTCCAGTCTAATATAATTCTAACAGTCTATTCTACAGTATATAATACACTGTAGATCAGTTGTAACTCCTCACACAGCCCCCACTCTCTATATATTCAGTCTAAAGCTCTCTAACATCTATATACAGTATATATACACTGTATAATAGTGTGAACTCACGCACCACAGCCCCCACTCTCTATATATTTAGCAGTCTATAGAGCTCTCTAACAGATCCTATAACAGTATATATCACTGTATATCAGTGTAACTCACTCGACACAGCCCCCCACTCTCTATATAGTACACTCTATAATCTCTCTAACGTCTATATACAGTATTGATAGCACTGTGTATCAGTGTACTCACTCACAACAGCCCCCCTCTTATATATTACCACTCTATAATCTCTCTAACGTCTATATACCAGATATATACACTGTGTATCAGTGTACAACTCACTCCCACAGCCCCCACTCTCATATATTACAGTACTATAATACTAACATCTATATACAGTATATTAAACTGTGGTATCAGTGTAACTCACTCCACAGCCCCCACTCTCTATATCTTACAGTCTATATCTTCTAAAACGTCTATATACAGTATATATACACTTATATCAGTGTACTCAATCACAACAGGACCAGCCCACACTCCTCTATATATTACAGTCTTATAATCTAACCGTCCTATATACAGTATATATACACTGTGTATCAGTGTAACTCACGTCAACACAGCCCCCCACTCTCTATATATTACATCTATAATTCTCTATACATCTATATACATATATACACTGTATATCATGTAACTCACTCACACACAGCCCCCACTCTCTATATATTACAGTCTATAATCTCTCTAACCAGTCTATTACAGTATATATACACTGTATCATTGTAACTCACTCACACAGCCCCACAAGAATAATAACAGCCCCCTAACCCACCCGCCCCCACCACAACAGAAAAATACTAAACACCCAAACAAGAAAACACTAAACCATAAAAGCCCCACAACAGAAAAGCAACTCACACAACCACAGAAGCCCGAAGCCCCCAACCCAAACACAGGCCCCCCAAAAACGAAACGGCCCCGCACGCCCCGAAAAAACACGAAAACGAAAGATCCCCCAAGCCCCCCAAAAAGCATCAGCCCCCAAAACGAACCAAAAACACAGAACGTAAACACACACCCAACCCTGACCCCCAAGAACCACCACACACCAACCACACACACAAAAACAGGTCCCAATTCAAAAAAGAGAAAGGGTGAAACAAAACAACAGAACATAAAAAAAACCACACCCGCCAAGAAACCCAATAACTCAAGACAACCCCGACACAAAGCCCCCCAACAACACGGATAACAACACTTAACCCCATCAAGAACCCATAGCTCACGACAGCCGCCCACCTGCCCCCCAAACTTACCAACAATAAAATCACCCAAAATAACACAACAAAAAACCTAATACTAGAAATACAAACAGCCCCCACCCCCCCCAACAGCCGCCACACCCAGATCAACCCCAACCCCATGCAAACTTCCCTATATATTCAGTCTATAAGCTCTCTAACAGTCTATATACAGTATAATCACTGTGTATCAGTGTAACCACTCACACAGCCCCCACTCTCTATATATTAGTGTATAATATCAACAGTCTATATACATTATTATACACTAGTTTTCAGTGTAACTCACTCGCACAGCCCCCACTCTCTATAATTACAGTCTATAATCTAACAGTCTATATACAGTATATTATACACTGTTATATCTTGTTAACTCACTCACACAGCCCCACTCTCTATATATTACAGTCTATAATCTCTCTAACAGTCTATATACAGTATATATACCTGTGTATCAGTGTAACTCACTCACACAGCCCCCACTCTCTATATATTACAGTCTATAATCTAACAGTCTATATACAGTATATATACACTGTATCAGTGTAACTCACTCACACAGCCCCCACTCTCTATATATTACAGTCTATAATCTAACAGTCTATATACAGTATATATACACTGTATATCAGTGTAACTCACTCACACAGCCCCCACTCTCTATATATTACAGTCTATAATCTCTCTAACAGTCTATATACAGTATATATACACTGTGTATCAGTGTAACTCACTCACACAGCCCCCACTCTCTATATATTACAGTCTATAATCTCTCTAACAGTCTATATACAGTATATATACACTGTATATCAGTGTAACTCACTCACACAGCCCCCACTCTCTATATATTACAGTCTATAACCTAACAGTCTATATACAGTATATATACACTGTATATCAGTGTAACTCACTCACACAGCCCCCACTCTATATATTACAGTCTATAATCTCTCTAACAGTCTATATACAGTATATATACACTGTGTATCAGTGTAACTCACTCACACAGCCCCCACTCCCTATATATTACAGTCTATAATCTCTCTAACAGTCTATATACAGTATATATACACTGTATATCAGTGTAACTCACTCACACAGCCCCCACTCTCTATATATTACAGTCTATAATCTAACAGTCTATATACAGTATATATACACTGTATATCAGTGTAACTCACTCACACAGCCCCCACTCTCTATATATTACAGTCTATAATCTCTCTAACAGTCTATATACAGTATATATACACTGTATCAGTGTAACTCACTCACACAGCCCCCACTCTCTATATATTACAGTCTATAATCTCTCTACAGTCTATATACAGTATATATACACTGTATATCAGTGTAACTCACTCACACAGCCCCACTCTCTATATATTACAGTCTATAATCTAACAGTCTATATACAGTATATATACACTGTGTATCAGTGTAACTCACTCACACAGCCCCCACTCTCTATATATTACAGTCTATAATCTCTCTAACAGTCTATATACAGTATATATACACTGTGTATCAGTGTAACTCACTCACACAGCCCCCACTCTCTATATATTACAGTCTATAATCTCTCTAACAGTCTATATACAGTATATATACACTGTATATCAGTGTAACTCACTCACACAGCCCCCACTCTCTATATATTACAGTCTATAAGCTCTCTAACAGTCTATATACAGTATATATACACTGTATATCAGTGTAACTCACTCACACAGCCCCCACTCTCTATATATTACAGTCTATAATCTAACAGTCTATATACAGTATATATACACTGTGTATCAGTGTAACTCACTCACACAGCCCCCACTCTCTATATATTACAGTCTATAATCTCTCTAACAGTCTATATACAGTATATATACACTGTGTATCAGTGTAACTCACTCACACAGCCCCCACTCTCTATATATTACAGTCTATAATCTCTCTAACAGTCTATATACAGTATATATACACTGTGTATCAGTGTAACTCACTCACACAGCCCCCACTCTCTATATATTACAGTCTATAATCCTAACAGTCTATATACAGTATATATACACTGTGTATCAGTGTAACTCACTCACACAGCCCCCACTCTCTATATATTACAGTCTATATCTTCTAACAGTCTATATACAGTATATATACACTGTATATCAGTGTAACTCACTCACACAGCCCCCACTCTCTATATATTACAGTCTATAAGCTCTCTAACAGTCTATATACAGTATATATACACTGTGTATCAGTGTAACTCACTCACACAGCCCCCACTCTCTATATATTACAGTCTATAATCTCTCTGTCTATATACAGTATATATACACTGTGTATCAGTGTAACTCACTCACACAGCCCCCACTCTCTATATATTACAGTCTATAATCTCTCTAACAGTCTATATACAGTATATATACACTGTGTATCAGTGTAACTCACTCACACAGCCCCCACTTGGTTTGGTTTTTTTTTGTCTCTATATATTCAGTCTATATTTAAGTCTATATACAGTATAATCACTGTGTATCAGTGTAACCACTCACCAGCCCCACTCTCTATATATTACAGTCTATAATCTCTCTAACAGTCTATATACAGTATTATACACTGTATATCAGTGTAACTCACTCACACAGCCCCCACTCTCTATATATTACAGTCTATAATCTAACAGTCTATATACAGTATATATACACTGTATATCAGTGTAACTCACTCACACAGCCCCACTCTCTATATATTACAGTCTATAATCTCTCTAACAGTCTATATACAGTATATATACACTGTGTATCAGTGTAACTCACTCACACAGCCCCCACTCTCTATATATTACAGTCTATAATCTAACAGTCTATATACAGTATATATACACTGTATATCAGTGTAACTCACTCACACAGCCCCTACTCTCTATATATTACAGTCTATAATCTAACAGTCTATATACAGTATATATACACTGTGTATCAGTGTAACTCACTCACACAGCCCCCACTCTCTATATATTACAGTCTATAATCTCTCTAACAGTCTATATACAGTATATATACACTGTATATCAGTGTAACTCACTCACACAGCCCCCACTCTCTATATATTACAGTCTATAATCTCTCTAACAGTCTATATACAGTATATATACACTGTATATCAGTGTAACTCACTCACACAGCCCCCACTCTCTATATATTACAGTCTATAATCTAACAGTCTATATACAGTATATATACACTGTATATCAGTGTAACTCACTCACACAGCTGCACCTCCTCTCCCTCTTTGGCTCTGACCCATGACCCTGGCAACGGGAGCAAGGGGGGCGGAGTCAGTCCTCCCCCCTCTCTGAGCCTGCGTGCTTTCCCGCCCCACTAACGTCACTTCCTGCCGGGGAAGGCCGGCATCTGCTGAACGCGCCTGCGCGGCCCCGTCGCTGGAACGGTGCCTTCCGGCCCCCGAGGGGCGTGTCGTCCTCCGGCAATCGCCCCGCCCCCTTCACTTCACGGGCACCTTACCTGATTGGCCATCTTCATCGTGCCCTCGGCCCCCTTCCCGCTGACGTCCCGTTCGGGGCGGTGCCCTAACGACTGTCAGTCACGCAAGCGTGGGGCACGCCCACCGTGGGGGACGGACCGCCCGGGGTGCCGCCCCCTAAGACGTCATCAATAGGCGTTGCCCAGCGCCTGTCAATCATAATGATCGCCCCCGCCCCCTCACGCTCAACCGTCGTTTGGCGGTCGGGATGAGTCAGTCAATCTCGTCATATAGAGGGCGGGGCAGGCCGCTGTCAGTCACCATCGCACGCCCCGCCCCCCGCATACGTCATGTAGTGGGCGGGGATAAGCGCCTGTCAGCACATCTCTGGACACTAAGGGGCAATTTAGCACGGCCAATCCACCCTAACCTACACATCTTTGGACACTAAGGGACAATTTAGCACGGCCAATCCACCCTAACCTACACATCTTTGGACACTAAGGGACAATTTAGCACGGCCAATCCACCCTAACCTACACATCTTTGGACACTAAGGGACAATTTAGCACGGCCAATCCACCCTAACCTACACATCTTTGGACACTAAGGGACAATTTAGCACGCCAATCCCCTAACCTACACATCTTTGGACACTAGGGACAATTTAGCATGGCCAATCCACCCTAACCTGCACATCTTTGGACACTAAGGGCAATTTAGCATGGCCAATCCACCCTAACCTACACATCTTTGGACACTAAGGGACAATTTAGCATGGCCAATCCACCCTAACCTACACATCTTTGGACACTAAGGGACAATTTAGCACGGCCAATCCACCCTAACCTACACATCTTTGGACACTAAGGGACAATTTAGCACGGCCAATCCACCCTAACCTGCACATCTTTGGACACTAAGGGACAATTTAGCACGGCCAATCCACCCTAACCTGCACATCTTTGGACACTAAGGGACAATTTAGCACGGCCAATCCACCCTAACCTGCACATCTTTGGACACTAAGGGACAATTTAGCACGGCCAATCCACCCTAACCTACACATCTTTGGACACTAAGGGACAATTTAGCACGGCCAATCCACCCTAACCTGCACATCTTTGGAACACTAAGGGACAATTTAGCACGGCCAATCCATCCTAACCTGCACATCTTTGGACACTAAGGGACAATTTAGCACGGCCAATCCACCCTAACCTACACATCTTTGGACACTAAGGGACAATTTAGCACGGCCAATCCACCCTAACCTACACATCTTTGGACACTAAGGGACAATTTAGCACGGCCAATCCACCCTAACCTACACATCTTTGGACACTAAGGGACAATTTAGCACGGCCAATCCACCCTAACCTACACATCTTTGGACACTAAGGGACAATTTAGCACGGCCAATCCACCCTAACCTACACATCTTTGGACACTAAGGGACAATTTAGCACGGCCAATCCACCCTAACCTACACATCTTTGGACACTAAGGGACAATTTAGCACGGCCAATCCACCCTAACCTGCACATCTTTGGACACTAAGGGACAATTTAGCACGGCCAATCCACCCTAACCTACACATCTTTGGACACTAAGGGACAATTTAGCACGGCCAATCCACCCTAACCTACACATCTTTGGACACTAAGGGACAATTTAGCACGGCCAATCCACCCTAACCTACACATCTTTGGACACTAAGGACAATTTAGCACGGCCAATCCACCCTAACCTACACATCTTTGGACACTAAGGGACAATTTAGCACGGCCAATCCACCCTAACCTACACATCTTTGGACACTAAGGGACAATTTAGCACGGCCAATCCACCCTAACCTACACATCTTTGGACACTAAGGGACAATTTAGCACGGCCAATCCACCCTAACCTACACATCTTTGGACACTAAGGGACAATTTAGCACGGCCAATCCACCCTAACCTACACATCTTTGGGACACTAAGGGACAATTTAGCACGGCCAATCCACCCTAACCTACACATCTTTGGGACACTAAGGGGACAATTTAGCACGGCCAATCCACCCTAACCTACACATCTTTGGGACACTAAGGGACAATTTAGCACGGCCAATCCACCCTAACCTACACATCTTTGGGACACTAAGGGACAATTTAGCACGGCCAATCCACCCTAACCTACACATCTTTGGACACTAAGGGACAATTTAGCACGGCCAATCCACCCTAACCTACACATCTTTGGACACTAAGGGACAATTTAGCACGGCCAATCCACCCTAACCTACACATCTTTGGACACTAAGGGACAATTTAGCACGGCCAATCCACCCTAACCTACACATCTTTGGACACTAAGGGACAATTTAGCACGGCCAATCCACCCTAACCTACACATCTTTGGACACTAAGGGACAATTTAGCACGGCCAATCCACCCTAACCTACACATCTTTGGACACTAAGGGACAATTTAGCACGGCCAATCCACCCTAACCTACACATCTTTGGACACTAAGGGACAATTTAGCACGGCCAATCCACCCTAACCTACACATCTTTGGACACTAAGGGGACAATTTAGCACGGCCAATCCACCCTAACCTACACATCTTTGGACACTAAGGGACAATTTAGCACGGCCAATCCACCCTAACCTACACATCTTTGGACACTAAGGGACAATTTAGCACGGCCAATCCACCCTAACCTACACATCTTTGGACACTAAGGGACAATTTAGCACGGCCAATCCACCCTAACCTACACATCTTTGGACACTAAGGGACAATTTAGCATGGCCAATCCACCCTAACCTACACATCTTTGGACACTAAGGGACAATTTAGCACGGCCAATCCACCCTAACCTGCACATCTTTGGACACTAAGGGACAATTTAGCACGGCCAATCCACCCTAACCTACACATCTTTGGACACTAAGGGACAATTTAGCACGGCCAATCCACCCTAACCTACACATCTTTGGACACTAAGGGCAATTTAGCACGGCCAATCCACCCTAACCTACACATCTTTGGACACTAAGGGACAATTTAGCACGGCCAATCCACCCTAACCTACACATCTTTGGACACTAAGGGACAATTTAGCACGGCCAATCCACCCTAACCTACACATCTTTGGACACTAAGGGACAATTTAGCACGGCCAATCCACCCTAACCTACACATCTTTGGACACTAAGGGACAATTTAGCATGGCCAATCCACCCTAACCTACACATCTTTGGACACTAAGGGACAATTTAGCATGGCCAATCCACCCTAACCTACACATCTTTGGACACTAAGGGACAATTTAGCATGGCCAATCCACCCTAACCTACACATCTTTGGACACTAAGGGACAATTTAGCATGGCCAATCCACCCTAACCTACACATCTTTGGACACTAAGGGACAATTTAGCATGGCCAATCCACCCTAACCTGCACATCTTTGGACACTAAGGGACAATTTAGCACGGCCAATCCACCCTAACCTGCACATCTTTGGACACTAAGGGGACAATTTAGCATGGCCAATCCACCCTAACCTACACATCTTTGGACACTAAGGGACAATTTAGCATGGCCAATCCACCCTAACCTACACATCTTTGGACACTAAGGGACAATTTAGCACGGCCAATCCACCCTAACCTACACATCTTTGGACACTAAGGGACAATTTAGCACGGCCAATCCACCCTAACCTGCACATCTTTGGACACTAAGGGACAATTTAGCATGGCCAATCCACCCTAACCTACACATCTTTGGACACTAAGGGACAATTTAGCACGGCCAATCCACCCTAACCTGCACATCTTTGGACACTAAGGGACAATTTAGCATGGCCAATCCACCCTAACCTGCACATCTTTGGACACTAATGGGTTGAAAGCACTTCTGCAGAGTTGCAATTCACTCGATTTATCATTGTCACATGTGTTAAGATAGAGCCAAAAGTATTCTTTCTTGTGCACTATACAGACAAAGCACACCATTCATAGAGTACATAGATTTGATTTATTATTGTCACATGTATTGGAATACATTGAAAATCGTTGTTCCTTGCATGATGTACAGACAAAATATACCGTTCACAGAGAAGGAAAGAGAGAGTGCAGAATGTAGTGTTACAGTCACAGCGAGGGGTGTAGAGAGAGATCAACTTAATGCGAGGTAGGTCCATTCAAAAGTCTGACAGCAGCAGGGAAGAAGCTGTTCTTGAGTCGGTCGGTACGGGACCTCAGACTTTTGTATCTTTTTCCCGATGGAAGAAGGTGGAAGAGAGAATGTCCGGGGTGCGTGGGGGGGGGTCCTTGATTATGCCGGCTGCTTTTCCCCCGAGGCAGCGGGAAGTGTAGACAGAGTCAATGGATGGGAGGCTGGTTTGTGCGATGGGATTGGGGCTACATTCACAATCCCTTTTGTAGTTCCTTGGGGTCTTGGGGCAGAGCAGGAGCCCAGACCGAGCTGTGATACAACCCAGAAAGAATGCTTTCTATGGGGCTCCTGTAAAAGTTGGTGAGAGTCGTAGCGGACATGCCAAATATCCTTAGTCTTCTGAGAAAGTAGAGGTGTTGGTGGGGTTTTCTGAACTATAGTGTCGGCGTGGAGGGACCAGGACAGGTTGTTGGTGATCTGGACACCTAAAAACTTGAAGCTCTCGACCATTTCTACTTTGTCCCCGTTGATGTAAACAGGGGCATGTTCTCCTTTACACTTCAATGCCTGTGACAGAACGGGATGAAGGGTTACGTTCTGTGATGTGAAGATGCCGGTGTTGGACTGGGGTAAACACAGTAAGAAGTCTGACAACACCAGGTTTAAATCCAACCGATTCATTTGACAGTAAATTCACAAACTTCCATCAGGCGAATGAGGTGTTCTGGTCTCCAACAGCACACATACCAGCACAGCCTGTTTACGGATTACTGATTAGAATGCAAATCTTTATGCCTAACCTGCTATTCAAGTCTTAAACAATGTGAGTGGATGGAGCACTGAGCACAGGTTCGAGAGGTGTATGTTGTCTCCAAATACACATCTCTTTAACCTGTGCTCAGTGCACCTTCTGTGAGTCATAGAGCTTTTTCCAGCACCGGAAGAGGCCCTTCAGCCCAACATGTCCATGCTGGCCATCTTGTTCCCTATCTGTTTGTAATCCCATTTCGGGCAGATGCTTTGTCCGCTGCAGCGTTTCAAGTGCTCATTTTGATGTGAAGGTTCCTGCCTCTTACCACCCGTCCAGGCAGCGAGTCCTCAGATTCCCACCACCCTCTGGGTGAAAATAGTTCTCAAATCCTCCCTAAACCTGCTGCCCCTGACCTTCAATCTCTGTCCCCTTGTTACTGACCCCTGCAGAGGGTTTACTGAGCCCTCTGCTCGGGGGAAAGGGTTTCTTCCTATCATTTCTATGATTGGATGAGACATCCGCCCTCCAATGCTGCCGACTGCCCTTTAATAAAGTTAGCAGCAAGTATTTAATTCCGTTTGGAGGGAATTTATAGACTGTTTCTGCTGTGTTTTGGCACAGATATTTTAAATTCTGATGACCCACTGCAGAAAGACGCTATTTCTAACTCTCCTCTAATTTATTTTAGTTAATTATAACACCTCCGACCCTCTCAATAATGTCACGGCCTCGCTGACCACAGCGAAAACTCACAGCCCCATCATGACGTCTGCAGCCCTCTCCCTCCTCAAGATGCCCCCCTGTTCAAATCATAGAATCCTGACAGTGCAGAAAGCAGCCATCTGGCCTATCCAGTCTGCACTGATTCTCTGACAGAGCATCCCACCCAGATCCTAAACCCCTAACCTCACACTTTTCCCATAGCCAATCCACCCTAACCTGCACATCTTTGGACACTAAGGGACAATTTAGCACGGCCAATCCCCCTAACCTGCCATTTTGGAACAAGGGCATTTAGCAGGCCAATCCCCTAACCTGCACATCTTTGGACACTAAGGAGAATTTAGCAGGCCAACCACCTAACCTGCACATCTTTGACACTAGGGACGATTTTCATGGCCATCCCCCTACCTCACATCTTGGACACTAGGATTATCTTGCACATTGTAAGGAAATTGGCCAATCCACCCTAACCTGCACATCTTTGGACACTAAGGACAATTTAGCATGGCCATCCCCCTAACCTGCACATCTTTGCATAGGGACAATTTAGCATGGCCAATCCACCCTAACCTGCACATCTTTGGACACTAAGGACAATTTAGCATGGCCAATCCCCCTAACCTGCACATCTTTGGACACTAAGGGACAATTTAGCATGGCCAATCCACCCTAACCTGCACATCTTTGGACACTAAGGGACAATTTAGCACGGCCAATCCACCCTAACCTGCACATCTTTGGACACTAAGGGACAATTTAGCACGGCCAATCCCCCCTAACCTGCACATCTTTGGACACTAAGGGACAATTTAGCACGGCCAATCCACCCTAACCTGCACATCTTTGGACACTAAGGGACAATTTAGCATGGCCAATCCACCCTAACCTGCACATCTTTAGACACTGAGGGACAATTTAGCATGGCCAGTTCGCCTAACCAACACAATGGCACAGTGGTTAGCGCTGCTGCCTTGCAGCACCAGGGACCCCGGATCGTTTCCCGCCTTGGGTCACTGTCTGCGTGGAGTCTGCACATTCTCCCCATGTCTGCGTGAGATTCCTCCGGGTGCTCCGGTTTGCTCCAACGTTCTGAAACAGCACATAGTCTCACAACATCAGGCAGAAGTCCAACAGGTTTACTTGGTAGCACAGGCTTTTGGAACGCTGCTCCTTCATCAGGAGAGTGGCCCATAACTTACCTGGGTTCACAAAATCTCACTCACTGTCTGGTCTGGAGACAATACACATCTCTGTAACCTGTGCTTATCTCTCTCTCCACTCACATTGTCTGCACCTTCAAGACTTGATTACCTGTGAAGACTCGCATTCCAATCATTATTCTGTAATCTGAGTTTATGTCTTTACATTTCCTGTTTGTGAACAGATCTCCCACTCACCTGATGAAGGAGCAGCGCTCAAAAAGCTTGTGCTACAAAATAAACCTGTTGGACTTTGTGAGACTACTTACTGTCCAAAGATGTGTAGGTTAGGGAGGGTTGGCCGTGCTAACTTGTCCCTTAGTGTCCCAAAGATGTGCAGGTTAGGGTGGATTGGCCGTGCTAAATTGTCCCTTAGTGTCCAAAGATGTGCAGATTAGGTAGGATTGGCCGTGCTAAATTGTCCCTTAGTGTCCAAAGATGTGCAGGTTAGGTGGATTGCCATGTAATTGTCCCTTAGTATCCAAAGATGTGTGTTAGGGGAGCCATGTAAATTGCCCTTAGGTCCAAAGATGTGCTAAGATTGGCTGTGCTAAATTGTCCCTTAGTGTCAAAGATGTGCAGGTTAGGTGGATTGGCCATGCTAAATTGTCCCTTAGTGTCCAAAGATGTGTAGGTTAGGGTGGATTGGCCTGCTAAATTGTCCCTTAGTGTCCAAAGATGTGTAGGTTAGGGTGGATTGGCCATGCTAAATTGTCCCTTAGTGTCCAAAGATGTGTAGGTTAGGGTGGATTGGCCATGCTAAATTGTCCCTTAGTGTCCAAAGATGTGTAGGTTAGGGTGGATTGGCCATGCTAAATTGTCCCTTAGTGTCCAAAGATGTGTAGGTTAGGTGGATTGGCCATGCTAAATTGTCCCTTAGTGTCCAAAGATGTGTAGGTTAGGGTTGGATTGGCCGTGCTAAATTGTCCCTTAGTGTCCAAAGATGTGCAGGTTAGGGGGATTGGCCGTGCTAAATTGCCCCTTAGTGTCCAAAGATGTCAGGTTGGGTGGATTGGCCGTGCTAAATTGTCCCTTAGTGTCCAAAGATGTGCAGGTTAGGGTGGATTGGCCGTGCTAAATTGTCCGTTTGTGTGTGGTTGGGTGGTGTTTGTTAGTGTCAAAGATGTGAGTTAGGTGGATTGGCCGTGCTAAATTGTCCCTTAGTGTCCAAAGATGTGTAGGTTAGGGTGGATTGGCCGTGCTAAATTGTCCCTTAGTGTCCAAAGATGTGTAGGTTAGGGTGGATTGGCCGTGCTAAATTGTCCCTTAGTGTCCAAAGATGTGTAGGTTAGGGGGATTGGCCGTGCTAAATTGTCCCTTAGTGTCCAAAGATGTGCAGGTTAGGTGGATTGGCCGTGCTAATTGTCCCTTAGTGTCCAAAGATGTGCAGTTAGGTGATTGGCCGTGAAATTGTCCCTTAGTGTCCAAAGATGTGCAGTTAGGTGGATTGGCCGTGCTAAATTGTCCCTTGTGTCCAAAGATGTGTAGGTTAGGGTGGATTGGCCGTGCTAAATTGCCCTTAGTGTCCAAAGATGTCGGTTTAGGTGGATTGGCCGTGCTAAATTGTCCCTTAGTGTCCAAAGATGTGTAGGTTAGGTGGATTGGCCGTGCTAAATTGTCCCTTAGTGTCCAAAGATGTGCAGGTTAGGGTGCAGATAGGCTGACGAGGGTAAATATTTGGGGTTATGTGGATGGGGTGGGATCATTGTCATTGCGGCTTGAATGGCCTCCCTCTGCAACATAGGGATTCTATCATTCTTTAACGGAATCAGAACTACACGGTTGGCCCAGGGGAGAGAGGAGGATATAAAAAATAGCTTAACAGCAGAAAAATATGCACCAAACTAGGCCAATAATTATTCACACAAGAATTAACTTTACTTAATTATTACGTCTTTTTAAAACTGTCTGTGTGGCATCTCTTTAAACGGTTCCAGTCTGGCTCAGAGGCTAATTAAGCATAGAATTTGAGATTGGAATAGGATGCCGGGGAGGTGTGTGATTCCATGGGGTGTTTCTTGTTTGACTTTTGTACATTAGGACAGCCTTTTCTTTTAAGAGAAATTGTTTGGGAAAAGATTCTAAGTTTGGGGAAAAGCTTGAAAAAGATTTAAAGTTTGGGAAAAGTCGGGAAAAGATTTTAAGCTTGAGAAAAGTTCAGATACAGATTAGAAGAAGTTTGGATGAAGGTTTTAAGTTGGGAAAAGTTTGGAAGAAGATTCTAAGTTTCGAAATAGTTGGGAAAAAGTTGTTGAGTTGGGATGAGTTTGAGAAAGGTTTTTGAGAAGTTTGGGAAAAGATTTTAAGTTTGGAAAAAGTTTGGATAAAGGTTCTAAAAAGTATAGATAAAGATTTTAAGTTGGGAAAGTTTGTGAAAATTTGTTGATTTTGGGAAAATTGTTGAGGAAAAGTTGCTGAGATTGGAGGCAACTGACCAGCAGTTGAGCCAATGGAAGCAAGGAGGGAACAGGCTGACCAATGGAGAGGCCGAACTACAATGTCCCTGGCCAATAGTGGCTGGGGAAGGGACACCAACCAATGGGGGAAGAGGCTAGCTGGAGGACAGGCCAATGGGAGCGAGGCAGGGTGTAAAACGTCAGCCAATAGCGAACAGAGGAGGACGGCAGCCAATTGGAGCGAGATTCAGAACACCCAATCGCGAGAAGGGATGGGCTGCCAAACAGCCAATGGGAACAGGCAGTCATCAGCGGCCAATAGGCGGGCTCGTCTGCCGCAGCTAATGAAGAGGTCGAGTCTCAGCAGCCAATGGGCATGGACTCTGTCTCGGGCAAGTAGCCAATGGGAGTGCAGGACGCCCAGTAGTCAAAGGGTAAGTGAGCAACCAATGGGAGTAAGAGGCGGGCCAGAGAATGGGCGAGTCGGGTGTGGGAGCAGCCAATGAGCGGGCGGGGTGTGTGAGCAGCCAATGGGAGCGGGGCTGTGGGCAGCCAATGAACGGGTGCGGTGTGTGAACAGCCAATGGGAGTGGGGGACTGGCCAGACAATGGGCGGGTCTGGAGCGAGGGCAGCCAACCGGAGTGGGGGACGTGCCAGCCACTGGGCGGGGCGGGAGCGTGATCAGCCAATGAACAGGAGCGGTGCGTGAGCAGCCAATGGAAGTGGGGGGAAGGGCCAGACAATGGGCGTGTCGGGGGCGTGAGCAGCCAATGAGCAAGGCGGGATGTGGGAGCAGACAATGGGAGCGCGGCTGCGGGCAGCCAACGGGCGGGACGGCAGCGCCGGCAGCCAATGAACGGAAGCGGTGTGCGAGCGGCCAATGGGAGCGCGGCTGCGGGCAGCCAACGGGCGGGACGGCAGCGCCGGCAGCCAATGAACGGAAGCGGTGTGCGAGCAGCCAATGGGAGCGCGGCTGCGGGCAGCCAACGGGCGGGACGGCAGCGCCGGCAGCCAATGAACGGAAGCGGGGTGCGAGCGGCCAATGGGAGCGCGGCTGCGGGCAGCCAATGGGCGGGCCGGGTGTGTGAGAGCAGCCAATGGGAGTGGGGGGAGGGGCCGGCCAATGGGAGAGCAGCGCGCGGGTTTGCGGCGGTTGGAGTGATGGAGAGGAGCGAAATTTACTATTCAGAGCGGTACCGGGACGGGGAGTTCGAGTATCGGTAATACAGGGGGAATATAACCCGGGGAGGGTCACAGAGACCAGGGGATATATAATATATAAATATATATACTGTATCCCAGTCTGAAATTTACTATTCAGAGCGGTACCGGGATGGGGAGTTCGAGTATCGGTAATACAGGGGGAATATAACACGGGGAGGGTCACAGAGCCTGGGGGATATATAATATATAAATATATATACTGTATCCCAGTCTGAAATTTACTATTCAGAGCGGTACCGGGACGGAGTGTTCGAGTATCGGTAACTGAGGGGAATCTGAGGAGGATATAACCCGGGAAGGTTCACAGAGCCCAGGTGGATATATAATATATAAATATATATACTGTATCCCAGTCTGAAATTTACTATTCAGAGCGGTACCGGGACGGGGAGTTCGAGTATCGGTAATACAGGGGGAATATAACCCGGGGAGGGTCACAGAGACCAGGGGACATATACTATATAAATATATATACTGTATCCCAGTCTGAAATTTACTGTTCAGAGCGGCACCAGGATGGGGAGTTCGAGTATTGGTAAATGAGGGGAATCTGAGGAGGATATAACCTGGGGAGGGTCACAGAGCCCGGGGGATATATAATATATAAATATATATACTGTATCCCAGTCTGAAATTTACTATTCAGAGCGGTACCGGGACGGAGAGTTCGAATGTTGGTTGTAGAGGGGTAATACAACCCGGGGAGAGGGTATAACCGAGCCTGGGGGGGGAAAGGGTCACATAACCTAGGAAGTGGTTATAATAGTGTACATATCCCGGGAGCTGTACTGAGATAGGGAGTTTGAGTATCGGTAACAGAGGTATAATATTGCCCCGGGGGGAAAGATGGGTATAACCCAGTGTATATATACTGTACTCAGTGTAAGAGCAGTATCAGGGTGGGGAGTTCAAATATTGGTAACGGCGGTATAATTCTGCCCAGGGAGAAAGATGTGGAGGCATTGGAGAGGGTACAGAGGAGGTTTACCAGGATGTTGCCTGGTATGGAGGGCAGGTCTTATGAGGAGAGGCTGAGGGATTTGAGGTTGTTTTCGTTAGAAAGGAGGCGGCTAAGAGGGGACCTTATCGAAACATATAAGATGATTAGAGGTTTAGATAGGGTGGACAGTGATAGCCTTTTTCCTAGGATGGAGAAAGCTAGCATGAGGGGACACAGCTTTAAATTAAGGGGTGATAGTTATAGGACGGATATCAGAGGTAGGTTCTTTACCCAAAGGGTGGTTCGGGAGTGGAATGCCCTGCCTGCAGCAGTTGTAGATGCGCCAAGTTTGGTGGCGTTTAAGAGGTTAGTTGATAAGTATATGGAAGAGAAGGGAATGGTTTAGTTTGGAGGGGCATTGCTTTTTATATTGGTCGGCGCAACATCGAAGGCCGAAGGGCCTGTTCTGTGCTGTAATGTTCTATGTTCTAAAGAGGGGTATAACCCAGTGTATATATACTGTACTCAGCCTGAGAGCAGTACCGGGATGGGGAGTTCGAGGGGAGGGAAACCAGCTCGGGGGAAAGGGTGTCTCACAGTGTATATATACTGTACTCACCACAGAACCAGGAGTTCAAGTGAGAGAGAGGAGGGAGTGGGAGTATCATTGACCATCACTGACGACCCCCTCCCACACTCCCCCCACTCCCCTCCTACACCCCCCACACCCCACACGCACACACACACACACCCCCGCCCACCTATCAACATCATTACCATTGACCAGAAACTGAACTGGACCCAGCCTTATAACTACTGTGGCTCCCGGAGCAGGTCAGAGGCTGGGAATCCTGTAGACAGTAACTCGCCTCCTGACTCCCCCAAAGTCTGTCCACCATCTACAAAGTGCAAATTTTGGCTAACTCTTACAGTGAAGGGATTGTTCTATCAAGTCTGGGGATGTATAGGTTAGGGTGGATTGGCCATGCTAAATTGCCCCCTAGGGTCCAAAGATGTGCAGGTTATGGTGGATTGGCCATGCTAAATTGCCCCTTAGTGTCCAAAGATGTGCAGGTTATGGTGGATTGGCCATGCTAAATTGCCCCTTAATGCCCAAAGATGTGCCATGGGAAATGTATGGGGTTATGGATATAGGAAGGGCAGGACCTGGGTAAGATGCTCTGTCAGAGAGTTGTCACAGGCCTCCTCCTGCAGTCTCAGGTTTCCACGATGTGTGGAAAATGTGTGTGAATCAGAGTCACAGGATCTGTGCAGACTTGGGAGCAAGAGAGAGAAATGTGAGCAGTTCACCAAGTGTTCAAATCTAAACCCCTCTCCCAGTCCTTGGCTGTGTGGTTGGGAGGTGTGATGGCGATGGCAGTCAGATTTCCAGCCTGACCAGGCTTCCCTTGCTCTGCAGGGTCTCAGTCCTTTTCCTTTCTCATCTGTTTCCCCTCTTTCTACCCCACACTCACAGTCACGTCATGCTGCCCAAGAAGATCGCCAAGATGGTCCCGAAGACACACCTCATGTCCGAGACGGAGTGGAGGAACCTGGGAGTGCAGCAGAGCCCAGGCTGGATTCACTACATGATTCACGAGCCAGGTAAGGCCGCCGGAGGGAGTGTGCCGCGTGCTTTTCACCCTTCAAGGTAGCAGTCAGCAATGAAGGATCCATCTTCTCGCAAGAAGTCGCACTGCCGCCTCCCACTGTCAGAGACCTGCTTTCGATTCCAACCTCAGGCGGCTGTCTGTGTAGAGTCTGCATGTTCTCCTGCCGTGTCAGCGTGGGTTTCCTCCGGGTGCTCCAGTTTCTTCCCACAGTCCGAATGATGTGCAGGTTAGGGTGGATTGGCCGTGCTAAATTGTCCCTTAGTGTCCAAAGATGTGTAGGTTAGGGTGGATTGGCCGTGCTAAATTGTCCCTTAGTGTCCAAAGATGTGCAGGTTAGGGTGGATTGGCCGTGCTAAATTGCCTCTTAGTGTCCAAAGATGTGCGGGTTAGGGCGGATTGGCCGTGCTAAATTGCCTCTTAGTGTCCAAAGATGTGCGGGTTAGGGTGGATTGGCCGTGCTAAATTGCCCCTTAGTGTCTAAGATGTGGGATGTAGTCTCTGTCCCTATCTGTGGTTCGGGGGCCCGTGGGGTTGGGAGGGGTGGTTGTGCGTGTGTGAAAATTTCCTCGCATCTCTGTTATGGGAATCGTCCCTTTAGCCTGAGGTTATGCCCTCTGGTTCTAGTTTTTCCTACTAGTGGAAACATCCGGGATTAGCAGGGTAAAAACGTGGGAGTTACGAGGTTAGGGCCTGGGTGGGATTGATTGTTGCTGGAGGAGACTCAATGGGCCGAATGGCCTCTTTCTCTACCGTAGGGATTCTATGAAGAGCTAAGTCTTCTGCGAAGTCTTTTGTAGTCGAATGGCAATGTGCCTCACGAAGGTTTCTATTTTCAAACTGATGGTGACACACCTCGGTGCGCTGCTGTCCCTGAGTATGCTGGGAGGACGTGCCCGCTCCACGCTGTTAGATTCACCAGCCCCACCCTCAGCCACATCTCCCACTCCTAGAAACCGCTGACCCGTTCCGATGGCCCCTGGGCACGGCCAGAGGTCGCGACATTGCTGCGAAGCCCTCTGTGGACGAATGGCCCCTGCCGAGCACAGCTTTGGCCTGTTATAGGGCTGAGGATCTGGTCTCCAGCTGGACCTGTGAGATGGGAGAGAGGTGGACTTTAATCTATAAATAGGTTTATCTGTTTGGGTTACGTCTGCCTGATAGGTCACAGAAAGGGGGTGTGTGTGGGAGGGGGCTTGTGTGGAGATGGATTTGTAAACATGACTTTCCCTCTGTGCTCATTGACCCACACTGGCTCCCAGTCTATTTCCAATATTTCAATCCCCCTATCTCTCTAACCTCTTCCAGATCCTACACCCCTTCCCTATCTCTGGAACCTCCTTGAACTCCCTACATCCTCTTCCCTATCTTTTTAATCTTTTCCAGCTCTTACAACCCCTGCCTATCTCTGTAATCTCCTCTGGCTCCTACACCCCCTCCCTATCTCTGTAACCTCCTCCAGCCCCCTACACCCCCTCCCTATCTCTGTAACCTCCTCAGCCCCACCCCTCCCATCTCTGTAACCCTCCTCCAGCCCCCTACACCCCCTCCCTATCTCTGTAACCTCCTCCAGCCTCGACAACCCCCCTATCTCTGTAACCCCTCCAGCCCCTACACCCCCTCCCTATCTCTGTAACCTCCTCCAGCCTCGACACCTCTCCCTATCTCTGTAACCTCCTCCAGCCCCTACACCCCCTCCCTATCTCTGTAACCCCCTCCAGCGCCTACAACCCTCCGAGATTTCTGCGCTCCTCCAATTCTGGCCTCTCGAGCTTCCCCCGATTCCCATCGCTCCGCCACTGGAGGCCGTGCCTTCAGCTGCCTGGAGGGCCCCAAGCTCTGGAATTCCCTCCCTAAACCCCTCCACCTCTCTCTCTGTCTCTCCCACCCTCTCCCTCTCTCTCTCTTCCTTTATGACACTCCTTAAAAGTGACCTCTTTAACTGAGTGTTTGATTGCCTGTCCCTAATATCTCTCTGTGTGTTCGATATTGTCCCCCGATGCACTACGGGGCCCTGTACTCCAGGAGAATTACTGTGGAAAGGTGGGTTGTCACTGAGCTGTCCTGTTTCCTCCCCAGAGCCTCACATCTTATTGTTCAGGAGACCGCTGCCCAAGAATGAACTCGAAGGGATTTGACCGCACGGGACTGGCCACCGACAGCAGCCCCCCCCCCCCCCCCCCCCTCTCCCGACACACCGCTCTTTGTCTGTGCCACAGCTCCCAGCTCTGTCTGACACTTGGGGAACTTTCCCAGGAGAGCTGGGATTATCGACGTGGCTCCCTGCCCAAGTCCACTTTTACTTTCCCGGTTTCACTGCACTGTTCTGGGGAGAAAGGAAAAAGAAGAATTATCCCGGATCGTACAGCTTCTCGGATCCAGCCACCGATTCGTCTCCTTCCCGGCGGACACATCGACACACGTGAAAGACTCTTCCGTGAGCTCCGGAAATTCCTGCCTTTCTTGCAGTTAGATGGATGCCCGCGGCGAGGAGTTCCCCCTCGGGGAGCAGTGACCACTCACCTGCTGCCTTTGCTGGGCCTGGGGGCTTGCTCCAGTCCTGGCTGGGCGGGACGTGCAGAGCGTTGGAGGGGCACCTCGTCGACTTGTATCCACGGGGCGCAACTGTCCAGTGCCCGGCAGGACGGCCACGATACTCCCCTGGCGAGGTCCCTCGGCAAGGTCTCCCACCTTCCTCCGCCGTGCCCGCAGTTGGTGACGGCGGTGGGTGGGGGGGGGGGGGGGGGGGGGGTTGGTCGCTGGCCATGCTTTCCGCACTCCAGGATGCTAAATCCCACAACAGCAATGGCGTGAGGCTGAAGCTAGTCTGTGACCTTTCAGTCAGGTTATTCCTCATAACGTTCTTTGGCCATTTCTCTCCCCAGCCCATGCACGTGTACGTACGCACGTGCACTAGCGCACACATGCACCCAATGCTGCCAACATTTCCATGATTTGTTCAGGTTGAACCGATTAAGCAAACAGAGGACCATTGGAAAGAGTGGCCCCCCCCCCCCCCCCCCCCCCCCAGCGTGTCAAACACAGACAAACTGGGTCGGAAACCTTAAAAAAAAAATCTGAGCCAAAATGTGATTAACGGATTTGGTTAAACAACTCAACTCAACACCGCACCACCATCCTCCACCCCCAAATCAATTGACTTACCGAGGGCGGCACAGTGGGTTAGCACTGCCATCGCACAGCGCCAGGGACCCGGGTTCGATTCCCGGCTCGGGTCACTGTCCGCGTGGAGGCTGCACGTTCTCCCCATGTCTGTGTGGGTTTCTTCCGGCTCCTCCGGTTTCTTCCACACTCTAAAGATGTGCAGGTTAGGGTGGATTGGCTGTGCTAAATTGTCCCTTAGTGTCCAAAGATGTGCAGGTTAGGGTGGATTGGCCATGCTAAATTGTCCCTTAGTGTCCAAAGATGTGCAGGTTAGGGTGGATTGACCATGCTAAATTGTTCCTTAGTGTCCAAAGATGTGCAGGTTAGGGTGGATTGGCCGTGCTAAATTGTCCCTTAGTGTCCAAAGATGTGTTGGTTAGGGGGATTGGCCATGCTAAATTGTCCCTTAGTGTCCAAAGATGTGCAGGTTAGGGTGGATTGGCCGTGCTAAATTGTCCCTTAGTGTCCAAAGATGTGTTGGTTAGGGGGATTGGCCATGTTAAATTAATTGTCCTTAATCTCAGGGGGCGGAGGGGGTGGAAATTAGCTGCATAAATATACTGTTTTGTCAAAGCTCCCCCCACTTCCCCAACTCAACCCAACAGAAATCACTCCAGAAAATGCTGGAAAATTTCAGTGGGTCTGACAGAACCAATGTTCTGCTCCCTCTCCATGGAGCTCAGTTCTAAAACGTTTACCCCTTATCCTCCTCCATGTCTCCTCCTGAATGGTCTGCCTCTCAGACAGTCACAGAGGTTTACAGCATGGAAACAGGCCCTTCAGCCCAACTTATCCATGCTGCCCCCTTTTCTTTAAACCCCTAAGCTAGTCCCACTTGCCCACATGTGCCCCATATCCCTCTATTCCCATCTCACCCATGTAACTGTCTGAATGCTTTTTAAAAGACAAAATTGTACCCACCTGTACTACTACCTCTGGCAGCTCATTCCAAACCCTCACCACCCTCTGTGTGAAAAAAATTCTCCTCTGGACCATCTCTCCTCTCACCTTAACCCTCTGTCCTCTAGTTTTAGATTCCCCTACCTTTGGGGAAAAGATATTGACTATCTCGCTGATCTGTGCCCCTCATTGTTTTATAAACCTCTATAAGATCACCCCTCAGCCTCCTACACTCCAGAGAAAAAAGTCTGTCTATCTCTCATTTTCCGTTAAATATTTTGATTAAGTTAACCCATTCTCAGTAGGATCATCCCCTTAACCTCCCACACTCAGAGTGCAGAACTAAATTGCCAGAGAATTAGATTGTAAGACACAGGAGCAAAATGAGGCCACTCGGCCCATCTGCTCTGCCATTTAATCATGGCTGATATCTTTCTCATCCCCCCCATTCTCCTGCCTTTTCCCTCTTATTAATCAGGAACCGATCTATCTCTGTCTTAAAGACACTCAGTGACCCCGGCCTCCTCTGCGGCAAAGAGTTCCACAGATTCCCCACTGAAGAAATTCCTCCCCATCTCTGTTTTAAAGGATCGTCCCTTTAGCCTGAGGTTGTGCCCCCTCTGGTTCTAGTTTTTCCTACTAGTGGAAACATCCTCTCCCCGTCCCCTCTATCCAGGGCCTCGCAGTATCCTGTAAGTTTCAATAAGATCCCCCCCCCCCCATCCTTCTAAACTCCAACGAGTACAGACCCAGAGTCCTCAACCCATTCCTCATCCGACAAGCTGTTCATTCCGGGGATCGTTCTGGCGAGCCTCACATTTGGGGTTTAACCTCTTTCCTCGTTGGCCCGGACAGGACACCCTATCCTGTGTGGGGGGGGGTTGGGGAATTAACTAGAGTGAAAATCGGGACTCTCACTCGAACTGGACTGCTGTACTCCAGTCAGTCTGAAAAAAACAGAAACATTCCCTCTTTCACCTACACCCACTTTGCCAAAAACTAGAGTAATGTTTCACAAGACCTTTCTGTAGCTGTCCTTTTGTTTTGTAGGGGTGAGGGGGTGGGGAGACAAAGTGGCAACTCTAAAACTCATTCATCATCATTTCCCGTTGCGCTGCTATTCACGTATCTGTAGCCATATCCTACCTGGTAAATTACTGATTGCGCAAACACACACACACACTGATTGCGTGCGCCTACATCCAGACTCCCCCGTGTCCCATCAGTCTGGACCAGAGACGTAGATCCGATGTCGGGTCTCTCGCGTTAAATGGGGTGGAGGGGCTCGATTTTTAACCCTGTGCCGGCGGGGGACATTGGGGGGGGGAATTTCGGGTGAGTTTGAAACTTCACCCGCTCCCCTGCTTGCTCCCAAACGCTGGCAGGGGGTGGGGGTCTGCGTCATCCTGGACTCTTCCTGTGCCAGATGTTTGAGTTTTAATGTCTCCTGAGCTTTTGATAAATGTTTATTGCCATCGATCTGTGTTTTTAATAAATTTCTAATCAGTGTCACTACTTGCGACTTTTGTTTTTAAACGTTCGTTCGTGAGATGTGGGTATCGTTGGCCAGGACGTTGACCAGTATTGCCCAGCCTTAATTGCCCCTCAAGAAGGGGGCAGTAGAATCCGCTACAGTGCAGAGGCCCATTGAGTCTTCACCTATCTCCAAACAAGCAACTGACCCACGGCCAATTCACCCCTTAATGTCCAAAGATGTGTAGGTTAGGGTGGATTGGCCATGCTAAATTGTCCCTTAGTGTCCAAAGATGTGTAGGTTAGGGTGGATTGGCCGTGCTAAATTGTCCCTTAGTGTCCAAAGATGTGTAGGTTAGGGGGGATTGGCCGTGCTAAATTGCCCCTTAGTGTCCAAAGATGTGTAGGTTAGGGTGGATTCGCCGTGCTAAATTGTCCCTTAGTGTCCAAAGATGTGTAGGTTAGGGTGGATTGGCCGTGCTAAATTGTCCCTTAGTGTCCAAAGATGTGCAGGTTAGGGTGGATTGGCTGTGCTAAATTGTCCCTTAGTGTCCAAAGATGTGCAGGTTAGGGTGGATTGGCCGTGCTAAATTGTCCCTTAGTGTCCAAAGATGTGCAGGTTAGGGTGGATTGGCCGTGCTAAATTGTCCCTTAGTGTCCAAAGATGTGCAGGTTAGGGTGGATTGGCCGTGCTAAATTGTCCCTTAGTGTCCAAAGATGTGTAGGTTAGGGTGGATTGGCCATGCTAAATTGCACCTTAGTGTCCAAAGGTGTGCAGGTTACGTGGAGTGTTGAAAGGTGTGTGGGTTAGGTGGATTGGCCACACTAAATTCATTCGATTTATTGTTGTCATGTATTAACGTACAGTAAAAAGTATTGTTTCTTGCGCACTATACAGACAATGCGTACTGTTCATAGAGAAGGAAAGGAGAGGGTGCAGAATGTAATGTTACAGTCACAGCGAGGGGTGTAGAGAAAGATCAACTCAACGTGAGGTAGGTCCGTTCAAAAGTCTGACAGCAGCAGGGAAGAAGCTGTTCTTGAGTCGGTCGGTACGGGACCTCAGACTTTTGTATCTTTTTCCCGACGGAAGAAGGTGGAAGAGAGAGTGTCTGGGGTGTGTGGTGGGACAAAGAACAAAACAGCACGGGGGAAACAGGCCCTTCGGCCCAATGAGCCCACGCTGCCACCCCGATGTTCCCACCTCTACCGCGATCCCTGTCCATGTTTATAGATCTATGGATTAAAAACCAAATTTGAGACAATTTAGGGAGAATTTGTTTTGCCAGTTAGCCTAAGAGCACATCTTTGGGATGTGGGAGGAAACCGAAGCACCCGGAGAAAACCCACGCAAGCACGGGGACAATGCGCAAACTCCCATGGACACAGGCCCCAAATCCATGTATCTGCACAGCACAGCGATAGTCACTGAGCTGTTGTGTTGCCCATCAAATGGTCCAGGTCAAGCGTACACTAACGACGTGAAGCACTAGGATACTCTTTAAAAAAAAAATCCAAGAGCAGCCCTCTCACAACCCATCGCGTGTATGTCCCTTGTTAGACAACAAGGTGGACCAAAGCACCTGTAGGATAAAAACAAGTACATCAATATCATCATCTATTTACACACTTCCCAGGGACTCCCAAGGCTCATGATCCCTATTTTAAATCAGTTTTCTATACCCCTCCATTCCTGTTCTGTTCATGTGCCTATCTAAGTATTTCTTAAATAACTCCAGAGTACCTGCCTCCACCACTTTCCTTGGCAGTGTATTCCATACCCCCACCACCCTCTGTGAAAAAACTCCTTCTAGCATCCAAATAATACCTTACTCCCCTCACCCTAAGCCTGTGACCCCTCGTGCTATTCGAGTCCATCCTAGGAAAAAGCTTAACCCTGTTTACTCTATCTATACCCCTCATAATCTTGTACACCTCTATCAGATCTCCTCTAAGTCTACTTTTTCTAAGGAAAACAGTCCCAATTTGCCTAACCTCTCCTCGTAACTCAGACCTTGCATACCAGGCAACGTCCTGGTAAACCTCCTCTGCACCTTGATTATGCTGGCTGCTTTTTCCAGAGGCAGAGGGAAATGTAGACAGTGAATGGGAGGCTGGTTTGTGAGATGGGACTGGGCTACATTCCAATCCCTCTGTAATTCCTTGCGGTCTTGGGGCAGAGCAGGAGCCCATACCAAGTGTGATACAACCAGAAAGGATGGTTTCTATGGGGCATCTGTAAAAGTTGGTGAGAGTCATAGTGGACATGCCAAATTTCCTTAGAAATTTGAGAAAGTAGAGTTGGTGGGGCTTTCTTAACGAGAGTGTCAGCATGGCGGGGGGACAAGGACAGGTTGTTGATGATCTGGACACCTAAAAACTTGAAGCGCTCAACCCTTTCTACTTCAACCCTGTTGATGTAGATGGGCACATTTTCTCCTCTATGCTTCCTGAAGTCTCTTAGTGTCCAAAGATGTGCAGATTGGGTGGATTGACTATGCTAAATTGCCCCTTGTATCCAAATTAGGGGGGCACCATGGTTAGCACTGCTGCTTCACAGCGTCAGGGACCTGGGATCGATCCCCAGCTTGGGTCACTGTGTGGAGTCTGAACATTCTCCACGTGTCTGTGTGGGTTTCCTCCGGGTGCTCTGGTTTCTCCTCACAGTACAAAGATGTACAGGTCAGGTGGATTGGCCATGCTAGATTACCCCTTCGTGTCCAAAGATATGTAGATTAGCGTGGATTGGCCATGCTAAATTGTCCCCTTAGTGTCCAAAGATGTGCAGGTTAGGGTGGATTGGCCATGCTAAATTGTCCCCTTAGTGTCCAAAGATGTGCAGGTTCGGGTGGATTGTCCATGCAAAATTGTCCCTTAGTGTCCAAAGATGTGCAGGTTCGGGTGGATTGGCCATACGAAATTGTCCCTTAGTGTCCAAAGATGTGCAGGTCTTTAAACACTCCACATCTTTGGACACTAAGGGGGAAGTTAGCATGGTCAATCCATCCTAACCTGCACATCTTTCAGACTATGGGAGGAAAGTGGAGGCACCTGGAAGAAACCCACGCAGGCACGGGAACAATGTGCAGACTCCACACAGACAGTGACCCAAGCGAGAATCGAACCCAGGTCCCTGGCGCTGTGAGGCAGCAGCGCTAACCCACTGTGCCACCCTCGCTGGAATGGCTGTGCTAAATCCTCCCTGGGTGTACCAGAGAGTACCAGAACAGGAGGGTGGCAACTTTTAAGATTTTCACAGTAACTTCACTGCAGTGTTAATGTCAGCCTGACTTGTGACACCAATAAACAAAATTGCAAACTCAGTGCCATTGAGATCATATCAGGAGTGGCGGTGGGGGGGAAATAGGGACCCGGAACGAAGTATCGGGGGTGACAACGCTCCACACGGACCGAATCTCGCGGTGGCGCCTGTCGGATGGTGCAACCTAGCTTGACATCGGCCGGCGCGGTGACGTCAGACCAATGGGAGGCAGGGAGGGGCGGAAGTGAGCTTGCGGTTCGGCCAATAGCAGTGGAGGGGGCGGGGCCTCCAGGCAGCAGGTTAGATTGACGAAGCAGTGCTCCAGGTGAGTTGAGTTAAGCTTTGGACAGGTAAAGGGAAAAGAAGTTAAAGCGACATCAGCCTTATTGTTCACATTTAATCATTATAAACCCCCATTTAACCTCTTTTAAACATTTATTCCAACCTGAAAACCTAAGTTTAATTCACCATTTCCATTTCTAAATGAAAAATTCATTCAATTATAATATTAGTGTCCAATATTAATTGGGATTTAATTTTCTCTCCCCATTGAATTGATATACAGGTCCCAAGTTACAGCTCCAAGTCCCAGGGTCAGCGCTGAGGGAGGGCCGCGCTGCAGGAGGGTCGGTGCTGAGGGGGAGCCGCACTGTGGGAGGGTCGGTGCTGAGGGAGCGCCGCACTGTGGGAGGGTCGGTGCTGAGGGGAAGCCCGCACTGTGGGGAGGGTCGGTGCTGAGGGAGCGCCGCACTGTGGGAGGGTCGGTGCTGAGGGAGCGCCGCACTGTGGGAGGGTCGGTGCTGAGGGAGCGCCGCACTGTGGGAGGGTCGGTGCTGAGGGAGCGCCGCACTGTGGGAGGGTCGGTGCTGAGGGAGCGCCGCACTGTGGGAGGGTCGGTGCTGAGGGAGCGCCGCACTGTGGGAGGGTCGGTGCTGAGGGAGCGCCGCACTGTGGGAGGGTCGGTGCTGAGGGAGCGCCGCACTGTGGGAGGGTCGGTGCTGAGGGAGCGCCGCACTGTGGGGGGGTCGGTGCTGAGGAGCGCCGCACTGTGGGAGGGTCGGTGCTGAGGGAGCGCCGCACTGTGGGGAGGGTCGGTGCTGAGGGAGCGCCGCACTGTGGGAGGGTCGGTGCTGAGGGAGGGTCGGTGCTGAGGGAGCGCCGCACCGTGGGGAGGGTCGGTGCTGAGGGAGCGCCGCACTGTCGGGGAGGGTCGGTGCTGAGGGAGCGCCGCACTGCCGGGGAGGGTCGGTGCCGAGGGAGCGCCGCACCGTGGAGGGTCGGTGCGGAGGGAGCGCCGCACCGTGGGAGGTCGTGCTGAGGGAGCGCCGCACCGTGGGAGGGTCGGTGCTGAGGGAGCGCCGCACCGTGGGAGGTCGGTGCTGAGGGAGCGCCGCACCGTGGGAGGGTCGGTGCTGAGGGAGCGCCGCACCGTGGGAGGGTCGGTGCTGAGGGAGCGCCGCACCGTGGGAGGGTCGGTGCTGAGGGAGCGCCGCACCGTGGGAGGGTCGGTGCCGAGGGAGCGCCGCACCGTGGGAGGGTCGGTGCCGAGGGAGCGCCGCACCGTGGGAGGGTCGGTGCCGAGGGAGCGCCGCACCGTGGGAGGGTCGGTGCCGAGGGAGCGCCGCACCGTGGGAGGGTCGGTGCCGAGGGAGTGCCGCACCGTGGGAGGGTCGGTGCCGAGGGAGTGCCGCACCGTGGGAGGGTCGGTGCCGAGGGAGCGCCGCACCGTGGGAGGGTCGGTGCCGAGGGAGAGCCGCACTGTGGGAGGGTCGGTGCCGACGGAGAGCCGCACTGTCAGGAGGGTCGGTAATGAGGGAGCGCCGCACCGTGGGAGGGTCAGTGCTGAGGGAGTGCCGCACTGTGGGGAGGGTCGGTGCTGGAGGAGTGCCGCACTGTGGGAGGGTCAGTGCTGAGGGAGCGCCGCACTGTGGGAGGGTCGGTGCTGAGGGAGCGCCGCACTGTCGGGAGGGTCGGTGCTGAGGGAGTGCCACACTGTGGGAGGGTCAGTGCTGAGGGAGCGCCGCACTGTGGGAGGGTCGGTGCTGAGGGAGCGCCACACTGTGGGAGGGTTGGAGCTGAGAGAGCTTTGCACTGTGGGGAGGGTCAGTGCTGAGGGAGCGCCGCACTGTGGGGAGGGTCGGTGCTGAGGGAGCGCCGCGCAAGTGACTCACTGCTGCCCAGCTCCCTTGGGCTTGGATTGTAGGCCACAGAGGTGGCTCTCCCTCCCCACCCCATAGCCTGAAGGTTTGAGTGGAATCGAAAACAAAGTGTCAGATTTCCCCAAAGACTCAATACACGCTGCACAGACTCGTCAAGGACGCTGGTGGGAGGGTGAGCTGTGAGGAGGATGCAGAGATACCACAGTGTGATTTATACAGGCTGAGTGTGTGGGCAGATGCAGGATAATATGGATAAATGTGAGGTTATCCATTTTGGTAGCAAGAAGAGGGAGGCAGATTATTACTGGAATGGGTGTAAATTGAGAGACTCAGTGAGATCTTGGGAATCCTCGAGCATCAGTCGCTGAAGATAAGCGTGCAGCTACAGCAGGCAGTGAAGAAGGCAAATGGTACGTTGCTGTCCATAGCGAGAGGACTTGAGTACAGGGATAGGGATGTTTTCATGCAATTGTACAGGGCGTTGGTGAGGCCACACCTGGAGTATTGTGAGCAGTTTTGATTGGATTTATTATTGTCACAAGTATTGGGATACAGTGAAAAGTATTTTTTTTTGCGCGCTATACAGACATAGCATACCGTTCATAGAGAAGGAGAGGAGAGGGTGCAGAATGTAGTGTTACAGTCACAGCGAGGGGTGTAGAGAAAGATCAACTTAATGTGAGGTAGGTCCATTCAAAAGTCTGACAGCAGCAGGGAAGAAGCTGTTCTCGAGTTGGTCGGTACGTGACCTCAGAGTTTTGTATTTTTTCCTGATGGAAGAGAGAATGTCCGGGGTGCGTGGGGGGTCCTTGATTATGCCGGCTACTTTTTCCCGAGGCAATGGGAAGTGTAGACAGAGTCATTGGATGGGAGGCTGGTTTGTGTGATGGATTGGGCTACATTCACGATCCCTTCTGTAGTTCCTTGTGGTCTTGGGCAGAGCAGGAGCCCAGACCGAGCTGTGATACAACCCAGAAAGCTTTGGTGTCCTTATCTGAGGAAGGATGTTCCATGCTATAGAAGGAGCACAGTGAAGGTTTACCAGGCTGATCCCTGGGATGGCAGGTCTGATATGTGAGGAGAGACTGAGTGGGTTAGGATTATATTCACTGGAGTTTTGAAGAGTGAGAGGGGAATCTCATAGAAACTTATAAAATTCTAATGGGGAAAGAATGTTCCTGATGGTGGGGAGAGTCCAGAACTAGGAGTCAGAGTTTGAGGATAAGGGGTAAACCTTTTCGAACTGAGCTGAGGCGAAATTTGTTCACCCAGAGGGCGGTGGAATTCACTCTCACAGAACGTTGTGTGATTTGGAGAAGGAATTAGACAGAGTAACGGAAGTTTACAGCATGAAAACAGGCCCTTCGGCCAAACTTGTCCATGCCATCCTTTGTTTTAAACCCCTAAGCTCGCCCCAATTGCCCGCATTTGGCCCACATCCCTCCTTACACACGTAAATGTCAAAATGCTGTTGAAATACAATATTGTACCTGCCTCTACTACTACCTCTGGCAGCTCATTCCAGACACTCACCACCCTCTATGTGAATAGATATCGTTCTTTGGGGACTAAAGGGATGTTGGGGGGGGATCATGATATTGAGTTCAATGATCTGCCATGGACTCACTAACAGAAAGCAAAGAGTGGGGGTAAATGGGTGTCTTTCTGGTTGGCGATCAGTGACTAGTGGTGTGTCTCAGGGATCAGTGTTGGGACTGCAATTGCTTACGATTTACAGAGATGATTTGGAGTTAGGGATTAACAGCAGTGTGTCAAAATTCGCAAATGACACTAAGATGGGCGGAGGAGCAAAGTGTGCAGAGGACACTGAAAGTCTGCAAAGAGATATAGATAGTCTTAGTGAGTGGGCGAGAGTCTGGCAGATGGAGAACAATGTTGGTAAATGTGGGCCCGATCATCCATTTGGTAGGTATAACAGCAAAATGGACTATTATTTAAATGGTAAAAAAATTGCAGCTTGCAGAGGGATCTGGGTATCCTTGTGCAGGAATCTCAAGGAGTTGGTTTGCAGATGCAGCAGGTAATGATGAAGGAAAATGGAATTTTGTCCTTCATTGTGAGAGGGACGGAGTTTAAAAACAGCGAGGTTATGTTGCAGCTGTATAAGGTGCTGGTGAGGCCACACCTGGAGTTACTGTGTACACATCTGGTCTCCTTACTTGAGGAAGGATAAACTGGCACTGGAGGGGATGCAGAGGAGGTTCACTGGGTTGATTTCGGAGTTGAGAGGGTTGGCTTATGAGGAGAGACTGAGTAGATTGGGGTTATACTCATTGGAATTCAGAAGAACGAGGAGAGATCTTATAGAAACATATAAGGTTATGAAGGGAATCGATAAGATAGAAGCAGGGGAGTTGTTTCCACTGGTGGGTGGAACCAGAACTAGGGGGGCACGGCCTCAAAACAAGGGGGAGCAGATTTAGGACTGAGTTGAGGGGGAACTTCTTCACACAGAGGGATTGTGAATCTGTGAAAAGATTCCCTGCCCAGTTGAGGCTCCCTCATTGAATGTTTTTAAGGCAAGGATAGGTAGATTTTTGAACGGTGAAGGAATTAAGGGGAGCGGGCGGGTAAGTGGAGCTGAGTCCATGAAAAGATGATCTTATTAAATGGCGGGGCAGGGCTCGAGAGGCCGAGTGGCTCACTCCTGTTTTGAGTTTCTGCGTTCCTATGATTTGGTGGGCTCGAATTGACTGGAGTGGCGTCTCCCGGGAAGGAAGGGGATGGCTCTCGATCTCCATACGGAATTACAAACACGTCCATTCCTCTCCAGCGGGCGACACCGGTGTTCTTGAGCACAAAGATTGACAGTCAGCGATTGACTTGGACCCCCCCCCCCCCCCGCACCACCACCACCCCGCGGTCTGCAGTGGGCGCCAGCAAGTTTCTCTCCCCCGCCAGCTGTCGATGTATCGGACCCCCAGGACCTGGGGGTCTGCTTTCCGCTTGAAGTTACTGCGCTGTCAGCTCCTGGCCATGGACAGCGAGAGCAGCAAGGGGCAGGCGTGCGAGGAGCAGGCTGGACACACGGTCACCGCTGGAATCATTGTCATTGGCGATGAAATCCTCAAGGTGAGGGCACTGCTCGCTCGGCCGTGTGCGCACAATGTGGTTTTCCCCCCCCAACCCCAACCGACTCCCGTACTGAGGGAGCGCCGCGCTTTCGGAGGGTGAGCGACAGGGGAAGCGGCGGCTGCAGGAGGGTCGGTGCTGAGGGAGCCCCGCACTGTGGGAGGGTCGGTGCCGAGGGAGCGCCGCACTGTGTGGGGAGGGTCGGTGCCGAGGGAGCGCCGCACTGTGTGGGGAGGGTCGGTGCTGAGGGAGCGCCGCACTGTGTGGGGAGGGTCGGTGCTGAGGGAGCACCGCAGTGTGGGAGGGTCGGTGCTGAGGGAGCGCCGCACTGCGGGAGGGTCAGTGCTGAGGGAGCACCGCAGTGCGGGAGGGTCGGTGCTGAGGGAGCGCCGCAGTGCGGGAGGGTCGGTGCTGAGGGAGCGCCGCACTGTGTGGGGAGGATCGGTGCTGAGGGAGCGCCGCACTGTGGGAGGGTCGTGCTGAGGGAGCGCCACGCTGTGGAAGGTCGGTGCTGAGGAGCGCCACAGTGCGGGAGGGTCGGTGCTGAGGGAGCGCCGCACTGTGTGGGGAGGATCGGTGCTGAGGGAGCGCCGCACTGCGGGAGGGTTCGGTGCTGAGGGAGCGCCACATTGTGGGAGGGTCAGTGCTGAGGGAGCGCCCACACTGTGGGGAGGGTCGGTGCCGAGGGAGCGCCGCACTGTGGGAGGGTCGGTGCTGAGGGAGCGCCGCACTGTGGGAGGTCGTTGCTGAGGGAGCGCCGCACTGTGGAGGGTCGGTGCCGAGGGAGCGCCGCACTGTGGGAGGGTCGGTGCCGAGGGAGCGCCGCACTTGGGGAGGGTCGGTCCGAGGGAGCGCCGCACTGTGGGAGGGTCGGTGGCCGAGGGAGCGCCGCACTGTGGGGAGGGTTGGTGCCGAGCGAGCACCGCACTGCGGGAGGGTCGGTGCCGAGGAAGCACCGCACTGTGGGGAGAGTCGGTGCTGAGGGAGCACCGCACTGCGGGGAGGGTCGGTGCTGAGGAAGTGCCGCACTGTCGGACGTGTCTGATATTTCCCGTTCCCTCCCTCACAGGGCCACACGCAGGACACGAACTCCTTCTTCATGTGCCGGAAGCTGCGTTCGCTTGGGGTGAAGGTGGAGAGGGTGTCTGTCATCCCGGACGAGGTGACCTCCATTGCCGAGGAGGTGGCTGCCTTTGCCGGCCGCTACCGTTACGTGCTGACCTCAGGGGGGATTGGGCCCACCCACGACGACGTCACCTTCGAGGGGGTGGCGCGGGCCTTCGGCGAGGGCACCTTCCCCCACCCGGAGCTGGCGGCCCTGGTGGGGCGCCTCTTCGGCAGGAGCGATCGCGAGGCGGGCGGCCCAGAGATGAAGCTGGCCCGGGTCCCCCGCTCCTCCCGCCTGAACTACGGGCTGGATCGGCGCACCGGCCGGCGCCTCAGTTACCCGCTGGTCAGCGTCCGCAATGTCTACCTCTTCCCAGGCATCCCGGCCCTGCTGGAGCGGGTGCTGGACGGCTTCGAGCACCTCTTCCGCAACGACGGGCTGCGCTACCGCACCCGGGAGCTCTTCGTCGACGCCGAGGAGGCAGCCATCGCCCCAGTGCTGGACGAGGCCCACCTCCGCTTCGGCCGCCTGCTCAGCCTGGGCTCCTACCCTGACTGGACGAGCAACTACTACCGCGTCAAGCTGACCCTCGACTCAGAGCGCGAGGCCCCGCTGGACGAGGCCCAGCGCTTCCTGCTCGAGCGCCTCCCCCTGGGCACCGTGATCCCCCTGGAGAGGGACCCCGTGGCTGTCTCCGCACGCGAAGTGTACAGACTCGCACAGTCAGGTACGGCACCCCCACCCCCCGACACATCGCTGGTCAAATACACTCTGTAGACTGTGTGCTGTTTAAATAGACTCTGTTGACTGTGCTGTTTAAATAGACTCTGTAGACTGTGTGCTGTTTAAATAGACTCTGTAGACTGTTTAAATAGACTCGGTAGACTGTGTGCTGTTTAAATAGACTCTGTAGACTGTGCTGTTTAAATAGACTCTATAGACTGTGTGTTGTTTAAATAGACTCTGTCAACTGTGTGTTGTTTAAATAGACTCTGTCAACTGTGTGTTGTTTAAATAGACTCTGTCGACTGTGTGCTGTTTAAATAGACTCTGTTGACTGTGTGATGTTTAAATAGACTCTGTTGACTGTGTGATGTTTAAATAGACTCTGTAGACTGTGATGTTTAAATAGACTCTGTAGACTGTGTGCTGTTTAAATAGACTCTGTCGACTGTGTGCTGTTTAAATAGACTCTGTCGACTGTGTGCCGTTTAAATAGACTCTGTCGACTGTGTGCCGTTTAAATAGACTCTGTCGACTGTGTGCCGTTTAAATAGACTCTGTCGACTGTGTGCCGTTTAAATAGACTCTGTCGACTGTGTGCCGTTTAAATAGACTCTGTCGACTGTGTGCCGTTTAAATAGACTCTGTCGACTGTGTGCCGTTTAAATAGACTCTGTCGACTGTGTGCCGTTTAAATAGACTCTGTCGACTGTGTGCCGTTTAAATAGACTCTGTCGACTGTGTGCCGTTTAAATAGACTCTGTCGACTGTGTGCCGTTTAAATAGACTCTGTCGACTGTGTGCCGTTTAAATAGACTCTGTCGACTGTGTGCCGTTTAAATAGACTCTGTCGACTGTGTGCCGTTTAAATAGACTCTGTCGACTGTGTGCCGTTTAAATAGACTCTGTCGACTGTGTGCCGTTTAAATAGCTCTGTCGACTGTGTGCCGTTAAATAGACTCTGTCGACTGTGTCCGTTTAAATAGACTCTGTCGACTGTGTGCCGTTTAAATAGACTCTGTCGACTGTGTGCCGTTTAAATAGACTCTGTCGACTGTGTGCCGTTTAAATAGACTCTGTCGACTGTGCGCCGTTTAAATAGACTCTGTCGACTGTGTCCGTTTAAATAGACTCTTCGACTGTGTGCCGTTTAAATAGACTCTGTCGACTGTGTGCGTTTAAATAGACTCTGTCGACTGTGTGCCGTTTAAATAGACTCTGTCGACTGTGTGCCGTTTAAATAGACTCTGTCGACTGTGTGCCGTTTAAACAGACTCTGTCGACTGTGTGCCGTTTAAACAGACTCTGTCGACTGTGTGCCGTTTAAACAGACTCTGTCGACTGTGTGCCGTTTAAACAGACTCTGTCGACTGTGTACTACAGTTTGCTGGTTAATATATGTAGTAGATGTTTTATTTGTCAGTTAATTCCCTGCCGATTGATAGCTGACAGTAAACGATGTGTTTCCTGCAGAATCACGACTTGGCCAGAAGGTGGCAGCGGCCCTGAGGATAGTGGAGGAAGCCCTTGCCCTGTACAGTCTGTCGGACATTTGTGTTGGTTTCAATGGGGGAAAGGATTGTACAGCCCTGCTCCATCTCTTCCACGGAGCCGTGAGCAGGTACGTGAGTGAAAGAGACCCACTAACATCAGACACTTCGCAGCAGGTTAGATACAGAGTAAAGCTCCCTCTACACTGTCCCCCCCATCAAACACTCCCAGGACAGGGACAGCACGGGGTTAGATACAGAGTAAAGCTCCCTCTACACTGTCCCCCCATCAAACATTCCCAGGGCAGGTACAGCACGGGGTTAGATACAGAGTAAAGCTCCCTCTACACTGTCCCCCCATCAAACACTCCCAGGACAGGTACAGCACGGGGTTAGATACAGAGTAAAGCTCCCTCTACACTGTCCCCACATCAAACACTCCCAGGACAGGTACAGCACGGGGTTAGATACAGAGTAAAGCTCCCTCTACACTGTCCCCCATCCCAGGACAGGTACAGCATGGGGTTAGATACAGAGTAAAGCTCCCTCTACACTGTCCGCCCCATCAAACACTCCCAGGACAGGTTCAGCACGGGGTTAGATACAGACTAAAGCTCCCTCTATACTGTCCCCGCATCAAACACTCCCAGGACAGGTACAGCACGGGGTTAGATACAGAGTAAAGCTTCCTCTACACTGTCCCCCATCCCAGGACAGGTACAGCATGGGGTTAGATACAGAGTAAAGCTCCCTCTATGCTGTCCCGCATCCCAGGACAGGTACAGCACGGGGTTAGATACAGAGTAAAGCTCCCTCTACACTGTTCCCCCATCAAACACTCCCAGGACAGGTACAGCACGGGGTTAGATACAGAGTAAAGCTCCCTCTACACTGTCCCCCCTCAAACACTCCCAGGACAGGTACAGCACGGGGTTAGATACAGAATAAAGCCCCCCCTACACTGTCCCCCCATCAAACACTCCCAGGACAGGTACAGCACGGGGTTAGATACAGAGTAAAGCTCCCTCTACACTGTCCCCCCATCCCAGGACAGTTACAGCACGGGGCTAGATACAGAGTAAAGCTCCCTCTGCACTGTCCCCCCATCAAACACTCCCAGGACAGGTACAGCACAGGGTTAGGTACAGAGTAAAGCTCCCTCTACACTGTCCCCATCAACTGCGGCCTTGCTGTTGAATAAAGAGTTCTCGGTGTGTGCAGATCCCTCAATCAAACAATATAGAAGTTCGGAAAGCCTGTGTGCGCACTCGTGTGTATTTACCGGTGATGCCCTGTGTAGTCAAATAGCCAGCTCCCTGCTCTTGCACTGGAGGGAGTGGTTACCTGAAGTGAGATGCCTGTAGTGAGGGTCGCTCCTGATTACGGTGGTGCTTTGAGAATTGGGATGTGTACGAAGAGACAGTGTTTCAAATTCCCACTTTTTATCCAGGATGTACCCGGATCGGGAAGAGCAGCTGCAGGCTCTGTACATTCGAATGGTTTCACCTTTCCCGGAGATGGAACAGTTTATTCAGGATACGTGTAAGAGGTAAATGTGGCAGCGCATTCCAGTCTGTAACTCACTCCCGGGTATCTATTATTCTATACATAAACCATCCCGAACCCCTCGATTAGATTCCAGTCTGTAACTCACTCCCGGGTATCTGTTATTCTATATATAAACCATCCCAAACCCCTCGATTAGATTCCAGTCTGTAACTCACTCCCCGGTATCTGTTATTCTATATATAAACCACCCCGAACCCCTCGATTCGATTCCAGTCTGTAACTCACTCCCGGGTATCTGTTATTCTATATATAAACCACCCCGAACCCCTCGATTAGATTCCAGTCTGTAACTCACTCCCGGGTATCTGTTATTCTATATATAAATTACCCTGAACCCCTCGATTAGATTCCAGTCTGTAACTCACTCCCAGGTATCTGTTATTCTATATATAAACCGTCGCGAACCCCTCAATTAGATTCCAGTCTGTAACTCACTCCCGGGTATCTGTTATTCTATATGTAAACCATCCCAAACCCCTCGATTAGATTCCAGTCTGTAACTCACTCCCGGGTATCTGTTATTCTATATATAAACCACCCCAAACCCCTTGATTAGATTCCAGTCTGTAACTCACTCCCAGGTATCTGTTATTCTATATATAAACCATCCCGAACACCTCGATTAGATTCCAGTCCGTAACTCACTCCCGGGTATCTTTGTTCTATATATAAACCACCCCGAACCCCTCGATTAGATTCCAGTCTGTAACTCACTCCCGGGTATCTGTTATTCTCTATATAAACCACCCTGAACCCCTCGATTAGATTCCAGTCTGTAACTCACTCCCGGGTATCTGTTATTCTATATATAAACCATCCCGAACCCCTTGATTAGATTCCAGTCTGTAACTCACTCCCGGGTATCTGTTATTCTATATATAAACCACCCCGAACGCCTCGATTAGATTCCAGTCTGTAACTCACTCCCGGGTATCTGTTATTCTATATATAAACCACCCCGAACCCCTCGATCAGATTCCAGTCTGTAACTCACTCCCGGGTATCTGTTATTCTATATATAAACCACCCTGAACCCCTCGATTAGATTCCAGTCTGTAACTCACTCCCGGGTATCTGTTATTCTATATATAAACCATCCCGAACCCCTCGATTAGATTCCAGTCTGTAACTCACTCCCGGGTATCTGTTATTCTATATATAAACCATGCCGAACCCCTCGATTAGATTCCAGTCTGTAAGTCACTCTGGATTATTCTGATCACTCACTCTTCTTGCCAGGTACCAGTTACAGATCTACACTGTGTGCGGAGACATTATGGAGGCACTGAGAGAATTGAAGAGACTGCATCCTCATATCAAGGCTGTGCTGATGGGGACTCGGCGTACTGACCCTTACTCCCGGACGCTGACCCCCATGTGTATGACTGATCCGGGCTGGCCTGAGTACATGCGAGTAAATCCCTTGTTGGTGAGTATTGTGCTGAAGAGCCGGTGGTGTGCATCACTGTGCACTGTGGCACTGGCGCTGCACACGCACAGCAGGAGAGCAATCCCTTTGTGTGGTCGCACCAGCACTCCTGCGTTTATCTGGCCCCTGTCCTAAACCCACAGCAGCGTTTTGCCCTTTGTCACACAGGAAAAGTAGCGGTGAATGTACGCACACTCAGATCCCACAAACAGCACAGTGAAAATGACCCAGATAATCGATTTTTTTCAGTGATGTTGGTTGAGGGATAACTGTCAGTCCCCAGGACCCGGGTAGAATCCTCCCGCTCCACCCTCACTCCCACAACACACAATCATCTTCCAATAGCAACCCTCAGCACCGACCCTCCCCACAGTGCGGCGCTCCCTCAGCACCGACCCTCCCCACAGTGCGGCGCTCCCTCAGCACTGACCTTCCCCACAGTGCGGCGCTCCCTCCGCACCGACCCTCCCCACAGTGCGGCTCTCCCTCCGCACCGACCCTCCCTGCAGTGCGGTGCTCCCTCAGCACCGACCCTCCCCACAGTGCGGCGCTCCCTCAGCACCGACCCTCCCACAGGCGGCGCTCCCTCAGCACCGACCCTCCCCACAGTGCAGCACTCCTCAGCACCGACCCTCCTCCACAGTGCGGCGGCTCCCTCATCACCGACCCCCCCCACAGTGCGGCGCTCCCTCAGCAACGACCCCCCCCACAGTGCGGCGCTCCCTCAGCACCGACCCTCCCCACAGTGCGGCACATTGTTTGCCCTTGTGTATTTCCCTTCATTTCCAGCAGGTCTATGTGGTAGATAGTGAAGAGGGGTGTTATAGTTTACAGAGTGACTTGGACAAGTTGCAGAGCTGGGCCGAGAGGTGGCAAATGGAGTTTAATGTGGAAAAGTGTGAGGTAATGCACTTTGGCAGGAACAATAAATGTGTAGAGTATAGGGCTAATGGTAGGGCTCTTAATAGTGTTGAGGAACAGAAGGATCTTGGTGTATGTGTCAATAGATCCCTGAAAGTAGGCAGTCAAGTGGATAAAGTTGTTAAGAAGGCATATGGAGTCTTAGCTTTTATTGGTAGGGGGATTGAATTTAGGAGCCGCAGCATCATGTTGCAACTGTACAAAACTCTAGTGCGGCCGCACTTGGAGTATTGTGTGCAGTTCTGGTCCCCACATTATAAGAAAGATGTGGAGGCATTGGAGAGGGTACAGAGGAGGTTTACCAGGATGTTGCCTGGTATGGAGGGCAGGTCCTATGAAGAGAGGTTGAAGGATTTGAGGTTGTTTTCGTTAGAAAGGAGGCGGCTAAGAGGGGATCTTATTGAAGCATATAAGATGATTAGAGGTTTAGATAGGGTGGACAGTGATAGCCTTTTTCCTAGGATGGAGAAAGCTAGCACGAGGGGACACAGCTTTAAATTAAGGGGTATGAGTTATAGGACGGATATCAGAGGTAGGTTCTTTACTCAAAGAGTGATTAGGGAGTGGAATGCCCTGCCTGCAGCTGTTGTAGATGCGCCAAGTTTGGTGGCGTTTAAGAGGTTAATTGATAAGTATATGGAAGAGAAGGGAATGGTTTAGTTTGGAGGGGCATTGCTTTTTTATTCTGGTCGGCACAACATCGAAGGCCGAAGGGCCTGTTCTGTGCTGTAATGTTCTATGTTCTATGTTCTATGTAAGTAATTCAGTCTGTCTAATCTATGTTGATGACCACTTAAGCCCACTCCACCGACCAACAGCCCATCTTCCCAACACTCCTCTTCCACCCGGTGAACTCGGTTTTGCTTCCCCCATTGTCCAGTTCGTTCTGTCTCAGTTTGAGAGTGGTCTGGCCTCACAAGAGGGAAGAGCGGAGACTCCTAGTGAGTGTTCAACTGGACCTCGGTGTAATCATAGAATCCTACAATGATGATTGAGGCCAGTTGGCCAATCACCTGTACAGTGTTCAGCCCCACCCTATCCCCATAACCCCACCTATTTACCTTAGCTAGTCTCCCTGACACTAAGGGACAATTTAGCACGGCCAATCCACCCTAACCTGCACATCTTTGGACACTAAGGGACAATTTAGCATGGCCAATCCACCCTAACCTGCACATCTTTAGACACTAAGGAACAATTTAGCAGGCCAATCCACCTAACCTACACATCCTTGGACACTAAGGGACAATTTAGCACGGCATCCACCTAACCTATACATCTTTGGACACTAAGGAACATTTAGCACGGCCAATCCACCCTAACCTGCACATCTTTAGACACTAAGGAACAATTTAGCATGGCCAATCCACCCTAACCTACACATCCTTGGACACTAAGGGACAATTTAGCACGGCCAATCCACCCTAACCTATACATCTTTGGACACTAAGGAACAATTTAGCATGGCCAATCCACCCTAACCTGCACATCTTTGGATACTAAGGGACAATTTAGCATGGCCAATCCACCCTAACCTACACATCTTTAGACACTAAGGAACAATTTAGCATGGCCAATCCACCCTAACCTACACATCTTTAGACACTAAGGAACAATTTAGCATGGCCAATCCACCCTAACCTGCACATCTTTGGATACTAAGGGACAATTTAGCACAGCCAATCCCCCCTAACCTACACATCTTTGGACACTAAGGGACAATTTAGCACGGCCAGTCTACCCTAACCCGCACATCTTTGGACACTCGGGGGACAATTTAGCACGGCCAGTCCACCCTAACCCGCACATCTTTGGACACTAAGGGGACAATTTAGCATGGCCAATCCACCCTACCCTGCACATCTTTGGACACTAAGGGGACAATTTAGCACGGCCAATCCACCCTAACCTGCACATCTTTGGACACTAAGGGGACAATTTAGCACGGCCAATCCAATGGGACTGAGGGAGGGAATGAAGCACCTGGTGTAACCCCACACAGACGGTGACCGGAGCCAGGAATTGAACCCGGGTCTCTGGTGATGTGTCCACTTGTCACTGTGCCACTAACCCACTGTGTCACTCTTGCTACTCTAGGTAACGGACGGGGTGGGGTGGTGAATTGGGTGTGTTAGTGGAGGCCTGACTTGGGGTGTGGGCAGGGGATGGGGCTGGAGGAAGGGGGAGGCGATGGGATGGAGGGGGCAGGAGGATGGGGACGGGGGAGTTGTGGGAGAGATTCCCCTCTCTGGGAGAGGTATGGGCAGGGGGATGGGGGAAGTGGGAGGTGATGGGGAGCGGGGGAGATTCCCCTCTCTGTTGGGGTGTGGGCAGAGGGCTAAGAATGGGGATGGGGTTGGATGGAGAAGGGGGAGGGGATAGTGAGAAGGGCACAGGGATGGGGATGAAGGAATGGGGAGCAGTTTGGGGGCGGACATGGGGGTGATTCTCTTCCCCAGAGGGGTGTAGGCAGTGGGTTAGAGAAGGGGAGGATAGGGGTGGGAGAAATTCCCCCCTCTGGGGGAGAGTGAGGGCAGAGGGGAATGGGGATTGTGGGGAGAGGGGGGAGAGGATAGGGAATATTCCCCTCTCTGGGGGAGGACTTGGGCAGAGGGATGGGGGAAAGGCGAGGGCAAGGGGGAATGGGGATAGGGGTTAGTGGGAGAGGGGGAGAGGATAGCAAGGTTCCCCTCTCTGGGGGAGGAGGTGGGCAGAGGGATGGGGGAAGGGATGGGGGAAGCTGGGTTTGGGTGTGAGAAGGAGGCAGGGGCCGGTAGGGCAGGCGCCCAACTCTCTCCGGTGCCCCAAGAAGCCGTGGGGAGCTGGCGATGTTCGAACGGTCCACCCAGGGATCTTGGTGACCCCCCTGACCCCCTGCTCGCTGGCTGGTGGGAGAGGACAGAGGGAGATTTCCCCCCCACCACCCCCTCAGCTCTAAAGAGTGTTTGTTTTTCAGGATTGGAGTTACCATGATCTTTGGGAGTTTCTACGACCCTCTACATCCCCTACTGCATCCTCTACGACAAGGGGTAGGTGACGGGTTGGTCGTCCATGTGGAACAGTGGGGCGCTCACCCTCATGTGGCCCCCTCACTCCACACTTTCCCCATTCCCTCCCATTTCCCCCCCTCACCCACCACTCTGTCTTCCCCCCTCCCTCCCATTTCCCCCTCCTCCCCCACTCTGTAGGAGTGGGCCATACTAAATTGCCTTTTGTGTCCAAAGATGTGTGGGTTAGGTGGATTGGTCATGCTAAATTGCCCCTTGGTGTCAGCGGGATTGGCAAGGTAAATGTGTGGGGTTACAGGGATAGGGGCTGGATGGGAATGTTGTCGGTGCAGTCTCGATGGGCTGAGTGGCCTTCTGCACTGTAGAGATTCTGTGGCCTGTGATTCTAGCATTTGAGTGGATGAGGCCAAGTGAAACTTAACGATTGACACAGCATCTGGGGAGGCGGGAGGAGCAAATAAGATTTTTATTCAAACGCAGTGCGTTGTGGTGAGTTGGAAGGATGTCGATTCAACAGGAACTTTCAAAGGGGTAGTGGAATTGTGGGGAAAGCATGCAGGTGAATGGGATAGGTCCTTCCAAAAGCTGGCATAGAAAAGATGGACTGAATAGCCTCCCCTTCCTTCCTCCCCCCATTCCTTGCAAATGCTTCCTTGCCCTCCTCCTATACCAAGAAAGACCTTGGAGTCCTCGTGCATTAGTCACTGAAAGTAAGCGCAGATACAGCAGTAGAGAAGGCAAATGGTATGTTGCCTTCAGAGCGAGAGGATTTGAGTACAGGGATAGGGATGTTTTGCTGCAATTGTACAGGGCGTTGGTGAGGCCACACCTGGAGTATTGTGAGCAGTTTTGGTCTCCTCGTCTGAGGAAGGATGTTCGTTGCTATAGAGGACAGACTGAGTGGGTTAGGATTATATTCACTGGAGTTGAGAGGAGTGAGAGGGGATCTCAGAGAAACTTATAAAGTTCTAACAGGGTTAGATTCAGAAAGAATGTTCCCGATGGTGGGAGGAGTCCAGAACTGCAGGGGGGTGGGGAGGGGTATCATAGTTTGAGGATAAGGGTAAACCTTTTAGGACTGAGATGAGGGGAAATTTCTTCATCCAGAGGCTGGGGAATGTGTAGAATTCACTCCCACAGTAAGTTAAAGTTTATTTATTAGTGTCACAAGTAAGGCTTACATTAACATCGCAATGAAGTAACTGTGGAAGTCCCCTAGTTGCCACACTCTGGCGCCGGTTCGGGTACACAAATGGAGGATTTAGCACAGCCAATCCACTCTAACCTGCACGTCTTTTGGACTGTGGGAGGAAACCGGAGCACCCGGAGGAAACCCACACAGACACAGGGAGAATGTGCAGACTGCGCACAGACAGTGACCCAAAGTCGGGGATCGAAGCCGGGTCCCTGGCGCTGTAAGGCAGTAGTGCTAACCCACCATGCCAGCCAGTTCTAGTTGAGGCCAGAACATTATTTGATGTGGAGAAGGAATTAGATATAGCTCTTGGGGCTAAAGAGATCGAGGGATATTGAGAGGAATCAGGATATTGAATTTGATGATTCAGAATGAATTGGGGGGGCAGGCTGGTCGGGCCGAATGGTCTCCTGCTGTTTCTATGGGCCGGGTCAGTGATTCCGTCTGCTTCCCTTGTTCAGACAGTCGAGTTCCTGAAGAATTCCACGCTGATGGTGAGGATGAAGAACAATGTGAAGTGGGAACTGACAAAGGAGCTAGTCTGCCGACATTTCCTTACGGAGGTGAGTGAGTTTGTGACCCAAGTAACTCCTCCCCGACTGCCTCTTCCCCCTCCCCTTGTCCTTCTTGATGGTAGAGGTGGTGGGTTTGGAAGGAGCCTTGGTGAGTCGCTGCGGGGCATCTTGTAGATGGTACACACAGCTGTGTGGGTGGTGGAGGGAGTGAGTGTTTGTGGTTAGCGTGTCGATCGAGCGGGGCTGCTTTGTCCTGGACGGTGTTGACAAAATCTGGAAAATTGTTATTAGTTCACAAACATGGCTTATATTAACACAGCAATGAAGTTACTGTGAAAATCCCCAAGTCGCCACACTCCTGTTCGGGTTACACTGAGGGAGAATTTAGCACGGCCAATCCATCCTAACCTGCACGTCTTTCAGACTGTGGGAGGGAACCGGAGCACCCGGAGGAACCCCACACAGAGACGGGGTGAGAATGTGCAGACTCCGTACAGAGATCCGAGCCGGGAATCGAACCCGGCTCCCTGGCGCTGTGAGACAGCAGCGCTAACCCACTGTGTCACCGTGCTGCTGGGGAATCGAACCCGGGTCCCTGGCGCTGTGAGACAGCAGCGCTAACCCACTGTGTCACCGTGCTGCTGGGGAATCGAACCCGGGTCCCTGGCGTTGTGAGACAGCAGTGCTAACCCACTGTGTCACCGTGCTGCTGGGGAATCGAACCCGGGTCCCTGGCGCTGTGAGACAGCAGCGCTAACCCACTGTGTCACCGTGCTGCTGTGGAATCGAACCCGGGTCCCTGGCGCTGTGAGACAGCAGTGCTAACCCACTGTGTCACCGTGCTGCTGGGGAATCGAACCCGGGTCCTTGGCGCTGTGAGACAGCAGTGCTAACCCACTGTGCTTGGAGGGGCAGTTGAGATTCAACCACATTGCTGTGTGGCTCTGGAGTCACATGTAGGCCAGACCAGGGTAAGGATGGCAGATTCCTTCCCTAAAGGGAACCAGATGGGTTTTTCCCACAATGGGCCATCAGTAGATTCTTAGTCCCAGATTTTTTTTATTGAATTCAAATTCCACCACCTGCCGTGGACGGGATTCGAACCCGGGTCTCCCAGAACATTAGCTAAGTTTCTGGATTAGTAACCTGGTGATAATACCACTGGACTATTACCTTCCTGTATGAAGAAAGCTATTTTGATCCCCGTTATCCCTCCAGACCTCCCGATTCAGTGACAGTGAGGGGGCTGAGGGCCGAGGCAGGATTCACAGAGTGAATCAATGAAATCCAACCATTTCTTTCTCAGCTCCGAGTCTTCGTCCCACCAGATGCGTTGAAGATCCCTGACGAACCAATCACTACCTGGGGAGAACACTGGTGTGAAGTCACTGTGAGTAATTGTGAAGATTTCCCTTCGCGTTCCATGATTCTCTTCTTCCTTTATCCTGTTTACACCCTCAAAGACCAGGTGGGGGAGGTTTCAGAACTGTCACAACATCAGGGCAGAATGAGACCTACACCAAAACTCTCTCTACACTGTCCCCCCATCAAACACTCCCAGGATAGGTACAGCACGGGGTTAGATACAGAGTAAAGCTCCCTCTACACTGTCCCCCCCATCAAACACTCCCAGGACAGGTACAGCACGGGGTTAGATACAGAGTAAAGCTCCCTCTACACTGTCCCCCATCAAACACTCCCAGGACAGGTACAGCACTGGGTTAGATACAGAGTAAAGCTGCCTCTACACTATCCCCATCAAACACTCCCAGGACAGGTACAGCACGGGGTTAGATACAGAGTAAAGCTCCCTCTACACTGTCCTCCCATCAAACACTCCCAGGACAGGTACAGCACGGGGTTAGATACAGAGTAAAGCTCCCTCTACACTGTCCCCCCATCAAACACTCCCAGGACAGGTACAGCACGGGGTTAGATACAGAGTAATGCTCCCTCTACACTGTCCCCATCAAACACTCCCAGGACAGGTACAGCACGGGGTTAGATACAGAGTAAAGCTCCCTCTACACTGTCCACCCATCAAACACTCCCAGGACAGGTACAGCACGGGGTTAGATACAGAGTAAAGCTCCCTCTACACTGTCCCACCATCAAACACTCCCAGGACAGGTACAGCACGGGGTTAGATACAGAGTAAAGCTCCCTCTACACTGTCCCCCATCATTGTTTGCGCTGTGGATGGGCCTATAATTCTTGTGGCAGTCAAGCCTGAGGGAGTAGACAAATCTTCGGAAAGCTCATTGAGGGGGCCAGTATCCTGCGACCTTGGCAAACAAGTGCAGTTAAAGGGACAGGCACTGTTCAGTGTTACTGCCCACAGTATCACACTGGTCTACAGCATGGTCCCTTTATTGAGTAAGATCCGATTGGCTGGTGGGGTGAGGGGTGCATGCGGGGCTGTGTGTGTGGGTGTGGGGGGGGGGGGGGGTTGATGTGTTTGAAAGTCTCTGCTGATTTCCCCATCCTCGTCTCCCCCCTCCTTCCTCTCCTCCCCTCCCCTCCGCCCCGCACAGGTGAACGGGATTGACACGGTCCGCATGCCCATGTCTGTGGTCAACTTCGAGCGCCCAAAAAGACGTCGCTACAAGGAGTGGCTCCTCCGCCAGCAGCTGGAGGGGAGAACCGAGGAGGAGGGGGACAGTGTGGGAAAGGAGCCCCCCAGAGCGAGCTGAAGGTGTGGGAAGCGAGACCCCCACACCTCCCCTGCATTTCACCAGGACTCTGGGAACAATCCTCACCTCTGCGGGTCACCCCGGTCAGTGTGTGTCCAGCGGTGGGGTGGGGCGGGGGGAATCCGCTCTGAGATCGGTGCTGCCCTCAGGAAGACGGGTGTTGGCGTCAATCCGACCCTCTCCTCCGTCCTCCTCCCCCACCCATCGCTGGCGTGGGAATTGTACCGACGTCGTCCGCGTTAATAAAGGACTCATATATCGATTGACCTCTTGACTGTGGAGCCTTGTGGGCAGCGGTGACCCCCTTGTGACCATTGTACCCTGCGTTCTGTATCCGTGGGACCCTCCCTGTTTCTTTCACCTCCACAACGTTTGCTCGTTCTGTCTAGGGGAGTACACATTGTGTTTGGCCACGGGGCGTGGTGTGGCTATCTTACTGCCCTGTCTGATCCAGACCAGACACACTGGCATGGAGAAGCTGAACTGAAGTCCCAGGTGACAGTGAATCATTCCCTTGTGCGCATACTGCACTTTGTACAGATCCCCAGATTACCCCCCGGCCTCCGCCCCAACCTGACTGCCTCAGTCCTCAAGTTTCTATCCCCTCCCCTCTCCATCTCCTTTCAACTCCAATTCTCCTCTGGGCACCATGCCCTCGTAGTGTAACCTTTCCAGATTTCCCCCCCTCAGCCACCTATCCGAAACTGCCCGCCACGCCCGTCCACTCTTGAGCCAATGTCGGCCTGTTCTGCGTATTTTTCTGTAGAATTTCACGAGATCGGGGCTTCGCTGGCTGAGCCCAGCATCTGTTGTCGCCTTGTCCCTAATTGCCCCTCAAACGGGGACCTGGGGGCATCGCCTGGGCAAGACTCAGCATTTGTTGTCCATCCCTAATTGTCCCTTGAACTGAGTGTGTCACTCAGGCCGTTGTGGGGAGGAAGTTAGTTAAGAGTCGATGATATTTTGTGTGCTGTTTTGTCTGTGTGTGTGTGTGTGTGTGTGTGTATACGCCTGCGTGTGTGTGTGTGTGTGTGTGCGCGCGCATATACGTACGGGTGTGTGTGTGTATGCGCGCATGTACGTACGGGTGTGTGTGTGAGCGCGCGCATGTACGTACGGGTGTGTGTGTGAGCGCGCGCATGTACGTACGGGTGTGTGTGTGAGCGCGCGCATGTACGTACGGGTGTGTGTGAGCGCGCGCATGTACGTACGGGTGTGTGTGAGCGCGCGCATGTACGTAGGGGTGTGTGTGTGAGCGCGCGCATGTACGTACGGGTGTGTGTGAGCGCGCGCATGTACGTACGGGTGTGTGTGGGTGAGCGCGCGCATGTACGTACGGGTGTGTGTGTGAGCGCGCGCATGTACGTACGGGTGTGTGTGTGAGCGCGCGCATGTACGTACGGGTGTGTGTGTGAGCGCGCGCATGTACGTACGGGTGTGTGTGTGAGCGCGCGCATGTACGTACGGGTGTGTGTGTGAGCGCGCGCATGTACGTACGGGTGTGTGTGTGAGCGCGCGCATGTACGTACGGGTGTGTGTGTGAGCGCGCGCATGTAGTACGGTGTGTGTGTGAGCGCGCGCATGTACGTACGGGTGTGTGTGTGACCGCGCGCATGTACGTACGGGTGTGTGTGTGAGCGCGCGCATGTACGTACGGGTGTGTGTGTGAGCGCGCGCATGTACGTACGGGTGTGTGTGTGAGCGCGCGCATGTACGTACGGGTGTGTGTGTGAGCGCGCGCATGTACGTACGGGTGTGTGTGAGCGCGCGCATGTACGTACGGGTGTGTGTGAGCGCGCGCATGTACGTACGGGTGTGTGTGTGAGCGCGCGCATGTACGTACGGGTGTGTGTGAGCGCGCGCATGTACGTAGGGGTGTGTGTGTGAGCGCGCGCATGTACGTACGGGTGTGTGTGAGCGCGCGCATGTACGTACGGGTGTGTGTGGGTGAGCGCGCGCATGTACGTACGGGTGTGTGTGTGAGCGCGCGCATGTACGTACGGGTGTGTGTGTGAGCGCGCGCATGTACGTACGGGTGTGTGTGTGAGCGCGCGCATGTACGTACGGGTGTGTGTGGGTGAGCACATGCATATACGTACAGGTGTGTGTGTGCGTGCTTACACACGTACGCGTACGTGTGTGTATGCACGCGCGTTCACATATAGGCCAGACCAGACCTACCTCGCATTGACTTGATCTTTCACTAGCTGTGACTGTAACACTACATTCTGCACCCTCTCCTTTCCTTCTCTATGAATGGCATGCTTTGTATAGCGCGCAAGAAAGAATACTTTTCACTGTATGTTAATACACACGATAATAATAAGTCAAATCCAGAAGAATAGCAGCAAAGCCCCAAATACTAAATGGGGAGGGGGTGGTGGGTACACTTGGAATCCCAAGTATTTCTCAATGGCTCAGAAGAGAATTTCACAACTCATGGTACGTGACCTCAGAGTTTTGCATATTTTTCCCGATGGAAGAAGGTGGAAGAGAGAATGTCCAGGGTGCGTGGGGGGATCCTTGATTATGCCAGATGTTGATAGTGGGGGGGATTCAGTGATGGTCAATGATAACCCCCAGGATGTTGATAGTGGGGGGGGATTCAGCGATGGTCAATGGTAACCCCCAGGATGTTGATAGTGGGGGGGGGATTCAGTGATGGTCAATGGTAACCCCCAGGATGTTGATAGTGGGGGAGGGATTCAGTGATGGTCATGATAACCCCCAGGATGTTGATATTGGGGGGGATTCAGTGATGGTCAATGGTAACCCCCAGGATGTTGATAGTGGGGGATTCAGTGATGGTCAATGGTAACCCCCAGGATGTTGATAGTGGGGGGGGATTCGTGATGGTCAGGTAACCCCAGGATGTTGATATGGGGGGGGTTCAGTGATGGTCAATGGTAACCCCCAGGATGTTGATAGTGGGGGGGATTCAGTGATGGTCAATGGTAACCCCCAGGATGTTGATAGTGGGGGAGCGGATTCACCATTGAACATCATGCGGTAATGGTTACATCCTTTTTTTTTACTGGAGATGGCCAGTGCATGGCATTGGTGTATCATGAATCTCTCAGCCCAAGCTTGGATGTAAATTTAAATACATAGCAATGTGCGAGGTGCCCTCTCGCCTCCTAACCTGTCGATATTTGCGCAATTTGCATTGGAAGGGTCACTTTTTCTATTTTCATCCATAATTAGACAGACCACACACACACACACACCACCTCAGAGAGAATAAAGTGAGTTTACTTGTGTACGTTCTCTTAACATTGAGTGAAGGTATTTGGTAATATAATTGATATCTCACAAAGTGCATTAGTCACCTTCTAATTCTCGTCTATATTCCAAAGCTCATAAATAATCGTTATGTAAAAACACTTCCCGTATTTACAATCATAATATTTTAATATATAAAACTTTTATATTAAATCTGGGCATATATAATGAGAGAAGTTTTTTTTTTTGTTTTCCCTTTATGGTTGACTCCAGTCCGGAGTGGATTTGCCTGTGTGTGTGTGTTGGCAGCTCAAGGTTCTGTTTGACAGTTCCCTCGCGTCACTTGTGCACAGGCTCCGACAGAGCAGGAGGTGGCCCGGGGTTGTTAGTGGAATATTACGCAAACGTGAGAGGCAGCTGTGATATCTGTTTCTCAGTCCCTGCCGATTGCCGGGAGGTGGGCTGGACGGAGGGTTAATGAGACCCGGCTCCTGCAGTGAGGCTTTCAATATTTCCACTGGGAACTGCAGAGGGTGTGCCCCCGTGTGTGTGTGTATGCGCCTGCATTTATGCCCCTGTGTGTGTGTGGGAATGTTAGATATGTGTGTGTACATATCTGTGTACGCATCTTATCTGTGCGTGAGTGCGCATGTGCATGTATCTTTGTGCACCTGTGTGAGAATGTATATGCGCAAGCATGCATGGATCAGTGTTCGTGCGCGTGTGTGAGAATATACGTGTGTTTGAGTGTATCTGTGTGTGCAGATGAGAGTGCGCACATGCGTGTGTCTGCATGAGTGCGTGTGTACACGTGCATGTTTCTGTGTGCAGCTGTGTATGTGCACATGTGCATCTGCGAGTATGTGGGTGAGAATGCATGCGTTTTTAAGCGTGCTTGTGGATGTGTGCATTTACACGTGTGTGCCTGAGGTTGTGTGCGTGTGCACACGTTTGTATGTGTATATGTGTCTGTGCATGTGTGTGTGTGCATGCATGTCTGTGCACATCTTGTGTGTGTGTGCACGCACATCTTGTCTGTACATATGTCGTGTCTGTGTGTATCTGTGCTCACATCTTGTCTGTGTCTGTATCTATGTCGTGTGTGTGTCTGTGGGGTGAGCGGGTGTGTGTGCGGGGGGAGGAGGTGGGTATGTGCGAGGGTGGAGGTGTAAGTGTAGGTGTGTGCAACAGGAGGGGGTTTCTCTTTGGCTTAAGGACTCACTCCCTCAGTTGTGGTTTAAGAGAATCTCCAGCCAGCAGGGGCAGGAGGTAATGAATTGCCTGGAGTAGCAAGGGCCCCAGCCCTTGGCGAAGCTTATCCGGATGCTGTTGGGATCGGAGGGACCATCGGGGAAGTCGGAGGGAGCGGCCCGCTGCAGGGCGCCCGACCTGGCGTAGTCGAAGGCCTTGACAGAGTAGCCGGGGAGCACCTTGTAAACAGCCAGCGTCCTGGAGCCGGGGTGGCCCAGGGTGGGCGAGTTGACAAAGATGGGGTGCTCGCTGCGGTTGTAGGCCCAGACCCCGTCCCGCTCCTTGCTCAGCAGGATGCCGCCCCCGATCTTGCCGCGGGTGCGCCTCACCAGCTCCTGGCGGTTCTCGGCGTGCAGGTGACCCAGGCAGAAGCCCGTGCCCCGGGCCAGCTCGCAGAAGACCCCCACCGAGGGCTCGTGGACAGCGTAGAGGCGGCCCACCCTGGTCCGGTACTCCCAGTAAGCCACACTGCACCAGTGTCCGTCCCGTGACAAGGCGAAATCTGCCGGGGGGTGGAGGGAGGAGAAAAGTCGTCAGCCAGCGAGGGCGAGGTGGGGGGCAACAATTCACACCTCTGCCAAACAACCTGCATTTGTACAGCGTCCTGCAATGCTTAAAACATCCCCAAAATGATTCGCAGGAGCAATAGACAGTAACCAGAGAATGATCATAGCGCAGAAAGAGACCATTCAGCCCATCACGTCTGCACAAACAACAATCCCATCCTATCCCGTAACCCTACGTATTTACTCTTCTCGTCCCCCTAAAACAAAGCAGCAATTTAGCACGGCCAATCCCCCTAACCTGCACATCTTTGGACACTAAGGGACAATTTAGCATAGCCAATCCACCCTAACCTGCAGTTCTTTGGACACTAAGGGACAATTTAGCATGGCCAATCCACCCTAACCTGCACATCTTTGGACACTAAGGGACAATTTAGCACGGCCAATCCACCCTAACCTGCACATCTTTGGACACTAAGGGACAATTTAGCATGGCATCCACCCTAACCTGCACATCTTTGGACACTAAGGGACAATTTAGCACGGCCAATCCACCCTAACCTGCACATCTTTGGACACTAAGGGACAATTTAGCACGGCCAATCCACCCTAACCTGCACATCTTTGACACTAAGGGACAATTTAGCACGGCCAATCCACCCTAACCTACACATCTTTGGACACTAAGGGACAATTTAGCATGGCCAATCCACCCTAACCTGCACATCTTTGGACACTAGGGACAATTTAGCACGGCCAATCCACCCTAACCTGCACATCTTTGGACACTAGGGACAATTTAGACGGCCAATCCACCCTAACCTACACATCTTTGGACACTAAGGGACAATTTAGCACGGCCAATCCACCCTAACCTACACATCTTTGGACACTAAGGGGCAATTTCGCATGGTCAATCCACTCTAACCTACACATCTTTGGACACTAAGGGGCAATTTCGCATGGCCAATCCACCCTAACCTGCACATAATTAGACTGTGGGAGGAAACCGGAGCATCCGGAGGAAACCCATGCAGACATGGGCAGAACATGCAGGCTCCACACAGACAGGCTGGGATTCAAACCCGGGTCCCCCAGAACATTAGTTGAGTTTCTGGATCAGCAGTGTAGCGCTAATACCATTGGGTCATGTTATCATGGGGGTGGAGTGAGCTCGAGGGGCAGAATAGCCTCTTCTTGTTGCTGAGGAGTGAATCTACTGGGGAGAGAGATGGTGGTGTGAGAACAGGCCCCGAGGTAGCACACTGTCCCAGGAGTGGGGAAACGGGGGGGACACACTCGGACGTTTTGTCCGCCTTGCTGATGCCCCACGTGGGCCCCAGGACAGGAGGGAAGCCAGAAGATTGCTCTAGGGAAAGCAGCCAAGATTCAGAGCAGGATTCCTCCAAACATGCGTCAGGACACATTGTCCTTGCTGTCGTGTGTGTGTGATTTGTGATTTCCTCTGGCTGGGTCTGAGCTCTCTCTGTGTGTGTGGACGGGGGAGATGGGGGAGAGAGTCAGTCCAAAGATATAAACAACTCATGGAGGGAGAACTGGGCCTCACACAGGGCAAAGCGTCTTCCCAATGGGACCGGGCACGAGCACACAGATCGCTTTCTACCTTTTACAAGTGACACAGATTCAGGATAACCTGCCCTTTTTCTCTCTCTCTCTTTATCTCCTTTGGATACTAAGGGACAATTTAGCATGGTCAATATTGCTCTCTCTCTTTCACTTGCTGTCTGTCTGTCTCTCTCTCTCCATTCCCATCTCTTCTTCCTCTGTCTCTCTCCCCATCTTTCGCTCTCTTTCTGCCTTTTTCCCCGTCCCTCTACCTCCCCGTCCCTCCCTCCCCGCCCTCTACCTCCCCTCCCCCTCCCGTCCCTCTACCTCCCCTCCCCTCCCCCGTCCCTCCCTCCCCGTCCCTACCCCCTCCTCTACCTCCCGTCCCTACCCCCGCCCTACCTCCCCGTCCTCTACCTCCCCGTCCCTACCTCCCCGTCCCTCTACTCCCCGCCCTCTACCTCCCCGTCCCTCTACCTCCCCGTCCCTCTACCTCCCGTCCCTCTACCTCCCCGTCCTCTACCTCCCCGTCCTCTACCTCCCGTCCCTCTACTCCCCTCCCTCTACCCCTCCCCTCTACCTCCCCGTCCCTCTACTCCCCGTCCTCTACCTCCCCGTCCCTCTACCTCCTCTACCTCCCCCTCCCTCTACCTCCCTCCTCACTCCCCTCCCTCTCCCTCCCCCTCCCTCTACCTCCCCCTCCCTCTACCTCCCCCTCCCTCCTCTAATTCCCTCACTGCACTTCCCTTCCTCTTTACTCTCTTTCCCATTCTCTCCCCCTTCTCCCTCTCCCTCATCTCTTCATCCCTTCCTTCCCTCCATCTCTCGCCTCCTCTCTCCCTCTCACACTGTATATCCCTCCCTCTCTCTCACTCTCCCTTCTTCCCTCTCTTTATATGTCTTTCTCTCTCTCACACAGTCATAGAATCATAGAACCCTACGATGCATTAGGAGGCTATTCAGCCCATCGAGTCTGCACCAGGCACAATCCCACCCAAGTCTTATTCCTATAACCCCACAACTTTAGCCTACTAATCCCCTGATATGAAGGGGACAATTTAGCATGGCCAATCCAGCTAACCTAGACATCTTTGGACTGTGGAAGGAAACTTGAGCATTCAGAGCAAACCCATGCAGACACGGGGAGAACGTGCAGACTCCACACGGACAGTGACATGAGGCTGGGAATCGAACCCGGGTCCCTGGCTCTGTGAGGCAACAGGGCTAACACGCTGTGTCACTGTGCTGCTGGGGAATCGAACCCGGGTCCCTGGCGCTGTGAGACAGCAGTGCTAACCCACTGTGTCACTGTGCTGCTGGGAATCGAACCCGGGTCCCTGGCGCTGTGAGACAGCAATGCTAACCCACTGTGTCATCGTGCCCCCCGGGAATCGAACTCGGGTCCCTGGCGCTGTGAGACAGCAGTGCTAACCCACTGTGTCACTGTGCTGCTGGGAATCGAACCCGGGTCCCTGGCGCTGTGAGACAGCAGTGCTAACCCACTGTGTCACCGTGCTGCTGGAATCGAACCCAGGTCCCTGGCACTGTGAGACAGCAGCGCTAACCCACTGTGTCACCGTGCTGCTGGGAATCGAACCTGGGTCCCTGGCGCTGTGAGACAGCAGTGCTAACCCACTGTGTCACCATGCTGCTGGGAATTGAACCCGGGTCCCTGTGAGACAGCAGCGCTAACCCACTGTGTCACCGTGCTGCTGGGAATTGAACCTGGGTCCCTGGCGCTGTGAGACAGAGCGCTAACCCACTGTGTCACCGTGCTGCTGGAATCGAACCCGGTCCCTGGCGCTGTGAGACAGCAGTGCTAACCCACTGTGTCACCGTGCTGCTGGGAATCGAACCCGGGTCCCTGGCGCTGTGAGACAGCAGTGCTAACCCACTGTGTCACCATGCTGCTGGGAATCGAACCCGGGTCCCTGGCGCTGTGAGACAGCAGTGCTCACCCACTGTGTCACCGTGCTGCTGGGAATCGAACCCGGGTCCCTGGTGCTGTGAGACAGCAGTGCTAACCCACTATGTCACCGTGCTGCTGGGAATCAAACCCGGGTCCCTGGCGCTGTGAGACAGCAGCGCTAACCCACCGTGTCACCGTGCTGCTGGGAATGGAACCCAGGTCCCTGGCGCTGTGAGACAGTAGTGCTAACCCACTGCGTCACCATGCTGCCCTCTTCCTCAGATAAGGATACTAAAACTGTACATAGTACTCTGGGTGAGTTACACGTAGGCCAGGCCAGGTAAGGATGGCAGATTTCCTTCCCTAAAGGATTGCTGGTGAACCGGATGGGTTTTTCTGACAATTAGTGATAGTTGGTTGTGATCACAGACACTGACTCCCACTTCCAGATATATTCGAATGAAGGCTCAACAAATTTCCATCAGTATCCCTGCCCCTCTGTCCTCACCAGGACCAAATCACAGGGCAGAATTTTAACGGCACGCCCGCCCAGGTTTGTCGGAATCCCAGCCGTGTCCCCAACGGAGAATGCTGGAATCGGGATGGGGGTGACGGTAAAATTCCGGCCACAGTGTCTGGCCCAATGGGAGATACGAGTAGCTATTCTTACCAGCCCCGTCTTCCTGTGTGTTGTTGGAGGGCCCGTTAACCCTGCGTTCATCCGCCCCCTCGTGTTCAAAATGGTCTGGGCGGAAAGAAACAAGAAAACATTCGCTTCAGCAACATTTACTTCAGTTCTTGGCACCCAACCTGCAAATTCTCAGGGCTCTGTGGAAGAGTGGTGGGGGTGCGGGGCAAGGGAGTGCTAGCACGGGTGGGCAGGCTGAATGGCCTCCTCCTGGCACGGCGACAATAATCTCTCCCCTCAATGTCAACAAAACGAAGGAGATTGTCGTCGACTTCAGGAAGTGTAAAGGAGAACATGCCCCTGTCCACATCAATTCAGAGAGTGGTTGGGGTGTGGAATAGACTGCCTGCTGTGATTGTGGAGTCAGACACTTTAGGAACATTCAAGTGGCTATTGGACAGGCACATGGAGCACACCAGAATGATAGGGAGTGGGATAGCTCGATCTTGGGTTCGGGGATAGCTCGGCACAACATTGAGGGCCGAAGGGTCTGTACTGTGCTGTACTGTTCTATGTCTCTGTAACGGGGGTGAAGTAGAAAGAGTCGAGAGCTCTGAGTTTTTAGGTGTTCAGATCACCAACAACTTGTCTTGGTCTCTCTACGCTAACACTATAGTTCAGAAAGCCCCACCAACACCTCTACTTTCTCAGAAGACTAAGGATATTTGACATGTCCGCTACGACTCTCACCAACTTTTACAGATGCCCCATAGAAAGCATTCTTTCTGGTTGTATCACAGCTCGGTCTGGGCTCCTGCTCTGCCCCAAGACCCCGAGGAACTACAAAAGGGTCGTGAATGTAGCCCCAATCCCATCACACAAACCAGCCTCCCATCCATTGACTCTGTCTACACTTCCTGCTGCCTCGGGGGAAAAGCAGCCGGCATAATCAAGACCCCCCCACCCCGGACATTCTCTCTTCCACCTTCTTCCATCGCGAAAAAGATACAAAAGTCTGAGGTCCCGTACCGACCGACTCAAGAACAGCTTCTTCCCTGCTGCCGTCAGACTTTTGAATGGACCTACCTCACATTAAGTTGATCTCTCTCTACACCCCTCACTGTGACTGTAAAACTACATTCTTCACCCTCTCCTTCTACGCTATGTCTCAGAATGAATCCCACCACAGTCCCCATGTGTGGGGTAGGTACACCCACAGTGCTGTTAGGGAGGGAGTTCCGGGATTGTTATTGGACATCAGTCAGTCCCCGTGTGTGTGGGGTAGGTACACCCACAGTGCTGTTAGGGAGTTCCGGGATTTTGACCCCAGCCACAGTGAAGGAACGGCCGATATATTTCCGAGTCGGGATGGTGAGTGGCTCGGAGGGGGGAGCTTGCAGGGGGTGGTGTTCCCCGTGTGTCTTGCCTCTCCCCCTTCCTTGTCCTTCTAGAGGGTAGAGGTGGCGGGTAAGGAAGGTGCTGTTGAAGGAGCCTTGGTGAGTCGCTGCGGGGCATCTTGTAGATGGTACACACGGCTGTGTGGGTGGTGGAGGGAGTGAGTGTTTGTGGTTAGTATGTCGATCGAGCTAGTTCCAATTGCCTGCAATTGGCCCATATCTCTCTACACCCATCTTACCCATGTAATTGTCTAAGTGCTTTTTAAAAGACAAAATTGTACCCGCCTCTACTACTGTCTCTGGCAGCTCATTCCAGACACTCACCACCTCTTGGGTGAAAAAAATTGCCCCTCTGGATCCTCTCACCTTAAACCTATACCCTCTAGTTTTAGACTCCCCTATCTTTGGGAAAAGATATTGACTATCTCGCTGAGCTGTGCCCCTCATTATTTTATGGACCTCTATAAGATCACCCCTCAGCCTCCTACGCTCCAGAGAAAAAAGTCCCAGTCTATCCAGCCTCTCCTTATAACTCAAACCATCAAGTCCCGGTAGCATCCTTAGTAAATCTTTTCTGCACTCTTTCTAGTTAAATGATATCGTTTCTATAACAGGGTGCCCAGAACCGTACAGACCATTCAGAAAAGAGTGCAGGAGATGGGCAGATAGACGGACAATCTAAAAACGGACACACACACGGGGTAGATTTACCGTCAAGGTTCTTTCGGTTGTTGCTGGGTAACTGCTTGGAGTAGGGTGGTGGCGGAGTTTCTGAAACGACAGAGAGAGATAACAAGGAGACATGAACTCATTTCTGCCCGTTTGTGAACACGAGGAACATCAACGTGATTTAGTATTCATTCTCGATGAGTGTAAGCCAAGGTCTGGGTCCAACTGAAAAGGTACAGGTCACAAGACTCATCCAGATAGACAGGGAATAGAGGGATACAATTCATTGGTCTACATTGGTGCAGACTTGGAGGGGCCGAAGGGCCTGTTCCTGGGCTGTGTACTTGTACCTCACTCTGAACCCACGTTGCCTCATGACTGACTGTCTTCAACTCGGGGTCCTTAACCGCTCTGTGCCTCTCAGTCTTGTCCACCTCGATCAAATCGCCCCCTCAGTCTCCAACCAAACCAACCCAACCTCTCTTCGAAACTTAAACGCTCCATCCCAGGCAGTGAATCCCCACCTTTCCAGCACACCCACCTCCTTCCTGTAACGTGGTGCCCAGAGCTGCACACAGTGTTCCAGCTGCCGCCTCACCAAAGTTCTACATAGCTCCCAACGTGTCTCGATGGATAAGGGCAAGTGTCCCACATGCCTTTTTCACCACCCTACTAACACGCCCTCCAGCATCCAGAGATCTGTGGACTAACACATCAAGATCTCTTTGTTCAACAGAACTTCCTAGTGTCATGTGGGAAGGTGATAGTCTAGTGGTATTTATGGAATCCTTAGCATCGCTACAGTGCAGGAGAAGGCCATTTAGCCCATCGAGTCTGCACCAACCACAATCCCACCCAGGCCTCATTAACGTAACCCCACTAATCCCCTGACACTAGGGGCAATTTAGCATGGCCAATCCACCCAACCTGCACATCTTTGGACACTAAGGGAGAATTTAGCATGGCCAATCCCCCCTAACCTGCACATCTTTGGACACTAAGGGACAATTTAGCATGGCCAATCCCCCCTAACCTGCACATCTTTGGACACTAAGTGACAATTTAGCACGGCCAATCCACCCAACCTGCACATCTTTGGACACTAAGGGACAATTTAGCACGGCCAATCCACCCTAACCTGCACATCTTTGCTCACTAAGGGACAATTTAGCATGGCCAATCCAGCCAACCTGCACATCTTTGGACACTAAGGGACAATTTAGTACAGCCAATCCACCCTAACCTGCACATCTTTGGACACTAAGGGGCAATCTAGCACGGCCAATCCACCTAACCTGCACATCTTTGGACACTAAGGGGCAATTTAGCATGGCCAATCCACCCTAACCTGCACATCTTGGACACTAAAGGGGCAATTTAGCATGGCCAATCCACCTAACCTGCACTCTTTGGAACTAAGGAGCATTAGCATGGCCAATCCATCTAACCTACACATCTTTGGACACTAAGGGGCAATTTAGCATGGCCAATCCACCCTAACCTGCACATCTTTGCACACTAAGGAGCAATTTAGCATAGCCAATCCATCCTAACCTACACATCTTTGGACACTAAGGGACAATTTAGCACGGCGAATCCACCCTAACCTGCACATCTTTGGACACTAAGGAGCAATTTAGCATAGCCAATCCATCCTAACCTATACATCTTTGGACACTAAGGGACAATTTAGCATGGCCAATCCACCCTAACCTACACATCTTTGGACACCAAGGGGCAATTTAGCATGGCCAATCCACCCTAACCTGCACATCTTTGGACACTAAGGAGCAATTTAGCATAGCCAATCCATCCTAACCTATACATCTTTGGACACTAAGGGACAATTTAGCACGGCCAATCCATCTAACCTACACATCTTTGGACACTAAGGGACAATTTAGCACGGCCAATCCACGCTCACCTACACATCTTTGGACACTAAGGGACAATTTAGCATAGTCAATCTATCTAGCCATGATGATCAGTGGATTCTTAAACTTGATTCTGATTTAATTTATTATTGTCACATGTATTTGAATACAGTGAAAAGTATTGTTTCTTGCGCGGTTTACAGACAAAGCATACCGTTCATAGGTAAGGAAAGGAGAGGGTGCAGAATGTAGTGTTACAGCCATTGCTAGGGTGCAGAGAAAGATCAATTTGATGTGAGGTGGGTCCATTCAAAAGTCTGATGGCAGCAGAGAAGAAGCTGTTCTTGAGTTGGTTGGTACGTGATCTCGGGTTCACTCATCGGGTCATCCAAGACCAGAATCGGGAAGACTTTTTTGGAATAAATCAGGATTGGGAGCAGGATAGTTCTGGGGAGATCGGAGGTACCTGTATTGAGCTGAGGGGTCAGGCGAGGTAATACTTTGCACTTTGGGTGGGAAATGATCGTGAGCCTTTGTAGGCAGAATTCCTTCACCAAAACCCCTTCATTTACAATCTCAAAAGCAAATGCTCAGAGTGCTGGTAGTTGGCAGTCTATCTCCGGGTGTGCCAGAGGAACTGACACGCTGGTTACGTACGAGGCAAAGACTCCCCGATTGGTCTGTCAACCGGATCCTTAATCTGGGAGCTCATACTCCAATAGGTCAACCTCGAGGTGCTGATTGAAGTCATTACAGAAATACCAAAACGATTTGTGCACAGCAAGCTCCCATGAACAACAATGTCACCAGGTACTAGTGGAGGTGATGATGCATGAAGAATTAGATAATGGATCTAACAGGATGACATTATAGCCAGGAAATTCTCCTCTCTTCCGGCATTTTCCCAGATCTCTATCAGAACGCTCCAATAGCATCCCTGCCTGAGCTAATCTAACGGCGCATGGACCGAGGCTGGGATCGGGACATTCCCAGGTCAAGCAGATAGTATATTTCCCAATGGGAAAACTTTTGGGCTGTTGGATTGTCAGACATGACAAACATTCTCGAATGAGGGCACTCCTCCCCTCTGCCCAATACATCCTGACTCAAAACCACCTCCAAAAAAAACAACAAACTCACGGATTTATACAAGATGCAGGAGCTGAATGAGGCCACTCGGCCCATTGACTCTGCTCCGCCATGGCTGATAGGTTTCTCATCCCCCCGTTCTCCTGCTTTTTCCCCACAACCGTTGACCCCCAAACCAATCAAGAACCGCTCTATCTCTGTCTTGAAGACACTCAATGACCCGGCCTCCTCTGCGGCAAAGAGTTCCAGACATTCCCCACTCTCTGGCTAAAGCAATTCCTCCTCATCTCTGTTTTAAAGGATCGTCCCTTTAGCCTGAGGTTGTGCCCTCTCTGGTTCTAGTTTTTCCTACTAGTGGAAACATCCTCTCCCCGTCCCCTCTATCCAGGGCCTCGCAGTATCCTGTAAGTTTCAATAAGATCCCCCCCTCATCCTTCTAAACTCCAACGAGTACAGACCCAGAGTCCTCAACCCGATCCTCATCCGACAAGCTCTTCATTCCAGGGATCATTCTTGTGAACCTCCTCTGGACCCTTTCCAAGGCCGGCACATCCTTCCTTAGAAACGGGGACCCAAAACTGCTCCCAATTCTCCAAATGGGGTCTGATCAGAGCCTTATACAGCCTCAGATATTCCCCACACCCTGGTGATTAGAGATCAGACCAAACATGGCACAGAGCAACGTGGAAGAGAGGGACAGGGGGCCAAAAGTTCGGTTCAGAGAGGCCAGTTTTAGGGAGTGTTTTAAACGATGAGAGACACAGAGAGAGGGAACAACAAAGATAGAGAATCATAGAATTCCCAATCTATGCAGAAGGAGGCCATTTGGCCCATCGAGCCTGCACCGACCATAATCCCACCAAGACCCTGTCCCCGTAACCCCATGCATTTCCACTAGCTAATTCACCTGACACTAAGGGGCAAGTTAGCACAGCCAATCTACCTTAACCTGCACATCTTTGGACACTAAGGGGCAATTTAGCACGGCCAATCCACCCTAACCTGCACATCTTTGGACACTAAGGGACAATTTAGCACGGCCAATCCACCCTAACCTCACATCTTTGGACACTAAGGGACAATTTAGCACGGCCAATCCACCCTAACCTACACATCTTTGGACACTAAGGGACAATTTAGCACGGCCAATCCACCCTAACCTACACATCTTTGGACACTAAGGGGCAATTTAGCACGGCCAATCCATCCTAACCTGCACATCTTTGGACACTAAGGGACAATTTAGCACGGCCAATCCACCCTAACCTGCACATCTTTGGACACTAAGGGGCAACTTAGCACGGCCAATCCACACTAACCTGCACATCTTTGGACACTAAGGGACAACTTAGCACGGCCATGTGCAGGTTAGGGTGGATTGGCTGTGCCAAATTCTCCCTCAGTGTAACCCACACAGGAGTGTGATGACAAGGGAGTTTTCACAGTAACTTGATTGCAGCGTTAATGTTGGCCGAATTGCAACACTAGTAAATTGATTTTAAAGAGAAATGAATTGGGGAAGGAGTGGGGAGGGTGGTGAGGTTTCCCTTCCCCCCCCCCCCCCCCCCCCCCCCCTCCCTCCCCACCCAGTTACCTGGCTCACACAGTCTGCTAAAATGATAAGGGTTGCAGCAGACGGTGGTGAGATCCTCGGACATTCTCCAGAAGCAATCACAGATGCACAGGCGTTTGAGTTGGTGGAGGTGCTTGAGGTCGGGCCAGCGGAAGAGCTTGCAGGTCAGCACCTGCGGCCAGTAATGCTGCCTGCCGATCCTCAGTTCAGTCCTGGGGAAGGGGACGCAGCCCCCCGTGTGGTCATCCGTACCCCTGGCTTCCAGCGCCCGGGCTAACAGCTCCAACTGCTCATCCTTCAGCCTCTTAAAGAGGGAGTGGGTGGCCAGCTTTAACCCGCTCTGCAGTTCCTGGTCCGCATTCTGGCCGCTCTCTCCTCCTGGCTTGGGACACCGACTCCTCCACAGTCTCCGCACGACCCCCGAGCGTCTGGACCCGAACATACGCTGCCCACAAGCCCAAGGTATCGGCGTCCAAACCCGAGAGAGAGAGTGGTGGAGGAGAGAGCGACGATTGAAAAGCAGCGGGGCAGAGGTTAAGGGAAACTGGGGAAAGGGCTGAAGAAATAATAGATGGGGAGAAAAATCAATAACTCACTTACAAGCTCCACAATTTTTTTGTTTCACAAATTATATTTTGGCAAACTTTTCTTTCCAAACTTTTAAAACAATCTTTCGAACTTCTGTCCCAAACTTTTCAATTAATCTTTCAAACTTTTCCAAATAAATTTCTCACACAAATTCCTTCCCGATCTTTTTAGATATGTTTCTTTTCAAACTTTCTTTTACAAACTTATTCCAAACGTTTTTCAATTAAAACTCTTCCAAATTTGTTTCAGAAACTTCTTACCAATGTTTTTAATAAATTTCTTCCACATTTTTCAAATAAATTTCTACCAAATTGTTCAAACAAATTTCTGCCAGATTTGACAAATAAATTTCTTCCAAATTTGACAAATAAATTTCTTCCAAATTTGACAAATAAATTTCTGCCAAGTTTGACAAATAAATTTCTTCCAAATTTTTCAAACAAATTTCTGCCGAATTTGACAAATAAATTTCTTTCAGGTTTTTCAAATAAATTTCTTCCAAATTTGACAAATTCTTTCAAACTTTTCAAATAAATTTCTTCCAAAGTTGACATATAAACCTCTTCCGAAAATCTTTCACAAATTTCTCGCAAAATCTTTTAATAAATTTCTCCCCAAAAAAATGTTTTCACAAATGTCTTCCAAACTTAGTTTACAAAAGTCTTTTTAAATGAATGTCCCCCAGACATTTTTCGCAAATATCTTCCAAACTTCTCTCCGCGAATTTCCTCCAAACTTATTGTTCTAAACTTATAAAGCAAAAGTTTCTTCCAAATTTTACTTTTCACAAACCTCTTCCCAAGCCTTTGAAATAAATTTATTCCAAATTTTTTTTGCCAGCTTCCTCCGAACCTTATCTTTTATTGTATTGAGATTAGGGACTCTTGGAACTGAAACCGCCTCCCCCACTCCCCCAGACCCTTTGAAAAGTACCGTGGGAGGAACACATGTTGAGAACTCCCATAAAATTTGTAATCCAAAGTTTACAACTCGCTCGGAGACAGAGGAATGCTTGCTCTCCTCTCTCTCTTGCCCTGTCTCCACGAAAGAGGGTCACGTTTAAAACTCAAGGGGTTGGGGGGGGGGGTGGTGTTCTCGATCCCATCCGAGTTTACAATTTGACAAGCGTCTCTTCAAGTTCTCTCTCTTGCCCGCGACCTCCTCAAAAATATAACTCACTTCCAAAGGAAGGAATCTTCTTAAAAGAAAACACAGGTACTCTCCTGCTTTTTACCCATTCCTCCTGCTGCATCTGTCATTTCCCAAAGCATGGGACAGAAGGACCTGTTTCCCCTCCCCCCCTCACCTCTCACTCCGCCGCAGCAGTGTCAAGTTTGATATAAAGCCGGGAGAGAGGTAGGGAGAGGGAGAGACGTTATGGCAAACAGCTTGCTGCATCCACAAACATTCTTCCTTTCCCTCCGGCTCCACCTCCCCACAAACCCATTGGCCTGCTCTGGGCCGAGAGGAAGGCGGGACGGGGACTGAATGGGAGGGGGGGAGCTGGTGTGGAGAAGAAAGATTTTCCCTTTAACCCTTCCCTAGGATGGTGGCACAGTGGGTTAACACTGCTGCCTCACGGCGCCAGGGATCCAGGTTCGACCCCCGGCTCAGGTCACTGTCTGTGGGAGGTTTGCACATTCTCCCCATGTCTACGTGGGTTTCCTCCGGTTTCCTCCCACAGTATGAAAGACATGCTGGTTAGGTGGATTGACCATGCTAAACTCTCCCTCAGTGTACTCAAACAGGAGTGTGGCAACAATATAAATTTGATTTATTAATGTAATCTCTCTTTCTGTCTCTCTCTGTCACTCTGTCTGTTTCTCTCTGTGTGTCGGTATCTCTCTCTATCTGTCCCTCTGTCTCTCTCTGTCTGTCTCACTCTGTCTCTCTCTTTTCTCTGTTTCTCTGTCTCTCTCCCTCTCTCTGTCTCTCTCTCTCTCTGTTTGTCTCTGTCTCTTTGTCTGTCTGCCTGTCTCTCTCTGTCTCTCTGTCTCTCCCTGTCTCTGTCTCTCTCTCTCTCTCTGTCTCTCTCTGTCTCTGTCTCTGTCTCTCTCTCTCTGTTCCCTCTGTGTAGCTGAGAGGTTGGAATTTGAACACAAACCCAAGCAGTGTTCCCAGTGCAGGTACAGAGGGATGGCCGTGCTTTCAAAGGTGCACATTCTCCCCATCTCTGCATGGGTGTCCTCTGGTTGCATTTGTTCCCTTTCACAGTCCGAAAGATGTGTAGGTTAGGGTGGATTGGATGTGCTAAATTGTCCCTTAGTGTCCAAAGATGTGCAGGTTAGGGTGGATTGGCCGTGCTAAATTGTTCCTTAGTGTCCAAAGATGTGCAGGTTAGGGTGAATTGGCCATGCTAAATTGTCCCTTAGTGTCCAAAGATGTGCAGGTTAGGGTGGATTGGCCGTGCTAAATTGTCCCTTAGTGTCCAAAGATGTGCAGGTTAGGTGGATTGGCCGTGCTAAATTGCCCCTTAGTGTCCAAAGATGTGTAGGTTAGGGTGGATTGGCCGTGCTAGATTGTCCCTTAGTGCCCAAAGATGTGCAGGTTAGGTGGATTGGCTGTGCTAATTGTCCTTAGTCAAGATGTGTAGATTAGGTGATGCTAGTCAAAATTAGTTAGGTTTGGCCGCAATGCCTAGTGTCCAAAGCCGTGCTAAATTGCCCTTAGTGTCCAAAGATGTGTAGGTTAGGGTGGATTGGCCATGCTAAATTGTCCCCTTAGTGTCCAAAGATGTGCAGGTTAGGGGGATTGGCCGTGCTAAATTGTCCCTTAGTGTCCAAAGATGTGCAGGTTAGGGTGGATTGGCCGTGCTAAATTGCCCCTTAGTGTCCAAAGATGTGCAGGTTAGGGTGGATTGGCCGTGCTAAATTGCCCCTTAGTGTCCAAAGATGTGCAGGTTAGGGTGGATTGGCCATGCTGAATTCTCCCTTAGTGTCCAAAGATGTGTAGGTTAGGGTGAATTGGCTGTGCTAAATTGCCCCTTGGTGTCCAAAGATGTGGCGGTTTGGGGCATTAGTGGGATAAATGTGTGGAGTTAAGAGAATGGGGCAGGGATGGGTTTGGAGAAAATGTTCTGTCAGAGAGTCAGTACAAGCTGAATGGGCTGAATGGCCTTCATCTGCACTGTGAGGATTCTGTGATCCCTCACTTTCTTAACATGCTACGAAGAATCCACACGTGTGTGTCCTGATTGTGGCTAACCTCCTTTTGTCCACTGCTTTGGCCTCGCCGTGAGATACAGGCCTCGGGCCTACAGCTCTCAGGCCCCCACCGTTCCCCGAGCTACAGGTGGAGCTGAAGACGGCCAAGGGTCAGACAGTCGGACGCTGCCTGGGAAAAGTCACGCCAGATTCCATGGCTAACCACAGACGCAAACAAGGCTGGAAACCCAGATGCTCCGTGCAGGCTCCAAAATCCGTGAGTCATCCAACAGTGAAGGCCCAGGCAGCCGGAATAGCCTCTACCACCACCCCTCAGATAAGGGCATCCAAACCCCAACATCGCTGCAACATATTCGGACTAACATCCATTACTCAGGATGTCTCCGCATTTGGGAAGATTAAGACAAAGGGAGGCCTAGAGGTTTTATCACTAGACTATTAATCCAGAGACTTAGCTAATGTTCTGGGGGACCCGGGTTTGAATCCCGCCACGGCAGATGGTGGAATTTGAATTCAATAAAAAATATCTGGGATTAAGAATCTACTGATGGCCCATTATCGGAAAAATCCATCTGGTTCCCTTTAGGGAAGGAAATCTGCCGTCCTTACCCCGGTCTGGCCTACATGTGACTCCAGAGCCACACAGCAATGTGGTTAACTCTCAGCTGCTCCTCCAAGGGGCAACTAGGGATGGGCAATAAATGCTGGCCTGTCAGCGATGCCTCTACACCCCCTCCCTATCTCTGTAACCCCCTCCAGCCCCCTACACCCCCTACCTATCCCTGTAACCTCCTCCAGCCCCCTACACCCCCTACCTATCCCTGTAACCTCCTCCAGCCCCCCACCCCCTACCTATCCCTGTAACCTCCTCCAGCCCCCACATCCCCCTATCTCTAGAACCTCCTCCAGCCCCCTACACCCCCTCCCTATCTCTGTGCCTCCTCCAGCCCCCTACAAACCCCCTCCCTATCTCTGTAACCTCCTCCAGCCCCCCACACCCTCCTATCTCTGGAACTCCTCCAGCCCCTACCCCCCTCCCTATCTCTGTAACCTCCTCCAGCCCCCTACACCCCCTACCTATCCCTGTAACTCCTCCAGCCCCCCCACACCCTCCCTATCTCTGGAACCTCCTCCAGCCCCCTACACCCCTCCCTATCTCTGTGCCTCCTCCAGCCCCCTACCCCCCTCCCTATCTCTATAAACCCCCTCCAGCCCCCTACACCCCCTACCTATCCTGTAACCTCCTCCAGCCCCCTACACCCCCTCCCTATCTCTGTAACCCCCTCCAGCCCCTACAACCCCCTACCTATCCCTGTAACCTCCTCCAGCCCCCTACACCCCCCTCCCTATCTCTGTAACCCCTCCAGCCCCCTACACCCCCTACTATCCCTGTAACTCCTCCCCCCCTACACCCCCTCCCTATCTCTGTACCCCCTCCAGCCCCCTACAACCCCCTACCTATCCTGTAACCTCCTCCAGCCCCCTACACCCCCTCCCTATCTCTGTAACCCCCTCCAGCCCCCTACACCCCCTCCTATCTCTGTAACCTCCTCCAGCCCCCCACACCCCTCCCTATCTCTGTAACCTCCTACATCCCCTCCCTATCTCTGGAACCTCCTCCAGCCCTACAACCCTCCAAGGTCTCTGCATTTCTCCACCTCGCTCTTCTCTGTCTCTTTCTCTGTCTCTCTCTCTCTCTCTTTGTCACTTTCTGTCTCTCTCTGTCTCTCCTTCTCTCTGTCCTGTTCTCTGTCTCTCTCTCTCTGTCCCCTGCTAAGTCTCTCTCTCTCTCCCCTGTTCTCTGTCTGTCCCCCGTCTCTCTCTCTCTCTCTCTTTCTCTCTCTCTCTGTCCCCGCTCTCTCTTTCATTCTCTCTGTCCCCTACTCTTTCTCTCTCTCTCTCTCTCTTTGTTTCTGTCTATCTCTTTCTCTCTCTCTCCCTGTCTCTGTCTCTTTCTGTCTCTCTCTCTCTCTCTCTCTGTCTCTCTCTCTCTCTCTGTCTGTCTTTCTCTGTCCCCTGTTAAGACGCTCATTAAAACCTTCGACCAACTGGGTGTTCACTTGTCCCTAATATCTCCACAAAAGGCTTTGTATGCCCCTGAGATATATCATCGTAAGTGCGATACAGTGGCACAGTGGGTTAGCACTGCTGCCTCACAAGTCCAGGGACCCGGATTCGATTCCTAGCTCAGGTCACTGTCTGTGTGGAGTCTGCACATTCTCCCCGTATCTGCGTGGGTTTCCTCCGGGTGCTCCGGTTTCCTCCCACGGCCCAAAGATGTAGGGTTTAGGTGGATTGACTGTGATAAGTTACCCCTCAGTGTCCAAAGATCTGGAGGCTTGGAGCATTAGTGGGATAAATGTGTGCAGTTAAGAGAATGGGGCAGGGGTGGTCTTGAGTAAGATGTTCTATCACACACACACAGCACAGACTCGATGGGCTGAATGGCCTTCTCCTGCACTGTAGAGATTCTGTGATTGCCTCACTGCCTTAACATGCCGCAAACAATGCGCGTATGTGTGTGTGACCTGTCACCGCTCCCTGACCCTGGCTAACCCTCTTCGGCTGCTGCTTTGGCCTCGCCATGGCGACACAGGCCTCGGGCCTACAGCCCAGGCCCCTCCGTTCCCCGAACTGCAGATTGGAGCTGGATGACTGAGGTGGCAGAGGGTCAGACAGTCGGACGCTGCTTGGGAAAAGTCACGCCATGTTCCAGGCTAACCACAGACCACAGACGTAAACAAGGCTGGAATCTCCAGGTTAGGTGGATTAAGTGTGCTCAATGGTATCTTAGTATCCAAAGATGTGTAGGTTAGGGGGATTGGCCATGTTACATTGCCCTTTAATGTCCAAAAATGTGTAGGTTAGGGGGATTGGCCTTGCTAAATTGTCCCTTAGTGTCCAAAGATGTGTAGGTTAGGGGGATGGGCCATGCTAAATTGCCCTTAGTGTCCAAAGATGTGCAGGTTAGAGTGGATTGGCCGTGCTAAATTGTCCCTTAGTGTCCAAAGATGTGTAGGTTAGGTGGATTGGCCATGCTAAATTGCCCCTTAGTGTCCAGAGATGTGTAAGTTAGGGGGATTGGCCATGCTAAATTGTCCCTTAGTGTCCGAAGATGTGTAGGTTGGGTGGATTGGCCATGCTAAATTGCCCCTTAATGTCCAAAGATGTGCAGGTTAGGATGGATTGGCCATGCTAAATTGTCCCTTAAAGTCAGATGATTAACAGCTAAAGACATGGGGTGATGGGGATAGGGCCAGGGTGAGACTGTGGTCAGATGGGGGCAAACGGCCTATTTTTGTGCCTTGTATGAACTGTGATGTAAACATACCTCACTATAAGGCTCCTAATGACACTGGTGGGGGGGAATGGGAGGGGTGGGAATGCGAGGGGTGAGAGATAGTGGGGGGAAAGGGAAGGGGTAGAGAGAGAGGAGAGGGGGAAATGGGAGGGCAAAAGGGGGGGGAGGGAGGAGATGGGAGGGAAATGAGGGGAGGGGAGAATGGAAGGGCAAAAGAGGGGGGGAGGAGGAAGATGGGAGGGAAATGAGGGGAGGAGGCAAAGAGGAGGGGGGATAGAAGGGCAAGAGGGGGGCAGGAAGACGGAGGGAATTGAGGGGAGGGGAAAGGGGAGAGGGAGAAAGAGGGGGTTGGGAAGAGGAGAGGGCTGGAGGGCAAGAGGTGAGGGGGGAAAGTGGGGAGGAGGAGGAAGGGGGCAAAGAGGGAAAGGGAAAAGAGGAGGAGGGAAGAGGAGGAGACAGAGGAGAGGAGGGAGAAGGGGAAGAGGAGGGGGAGAGAGCAGAGGAGGGACGGGAGGAGGAGGAAGAGGGGACTGAGAGAGGGGAAGGGGCAAGAGGAGAGGGAGGCTGGGAGTCGGTAGTGTTCCCCAGTAAGACTTTGGGTGGAATGTTTATTGATGTTCGCAGCGAGTGGGAGAACCATTGACGGGCGCGCGGACAGGGGGTGATGTAATGCTCCAAAATATTTATTTGTCCGAATACGTCAGGTTCTGGGCCATTCAGGAATTGTGTGCCGCCATTTCCCTCATTTGTTCTGGAGGTTAAGTCCCATTCTGATTATTTATAGACCATTGAGGAAGGCTCCGGCCTGGCCCACTTCCTCGGCTCCAAATTGTGTTGTCCCTCTCATTCAGAGAGAGTATTTTTAATCACGCTCGTGTTGGGGAGGGGGGAGGGCAACCGCGTTTTAACAAAAACACTCATGCGCCTCTCCCCGTTAGCGCGCTGTCACTCCGCGTCCGAGGGCCCCGTCCGCTGCGGCCAAACTAGGCCCTAATATGGCGGAGGATTTCCCGGGACGGTTTCAAATCGAGGCCTTTACCTCCGGGGCCGAGGGCCAGGCCGTTCATCACACCAAAGCGATCGTGCACTGAATGTCACCCCCCCACCCCGTCTGAGGTGGAGAGAGGGAGGAATCTCTTCTCTGGGAGGATAGCGGATCCGTGGAATCCTTTTCTGCAAAGGGCCGTGAAGGCCTCTTCGTGAATGATGTTCCAGGTTCTTTCTAACCGGTCAGGGAATCGAGGGTTAGCACGATGGAACCCCCTCTACCCCGGGGTGCAGAAAGAGGCAATCCAGCCCACCTGGCCTGCACCGATTCCCTGTACGAGCGGCCCACACAGGCCCTCCCCACGCCCCATAACCCCCTCCACATTTAGCATGGCCAATCCACCCTAACCTGCATGTCTTTGGACACTAAGGGGCAATTTAGCACGGCCAATCCACCCTAACCTGCACATCTTTGGACACTAAGGGGCAATTTAGCATGGCCAATCCACCCTAACCTACACATCTTTGGACACTAAGGGGACAATTTAGCACGGCCAATCCACCCTAACCTGCACATCTTTGGACACTAAGGGGACAATTTAGCACGGCCAATCCACCCTACCTGCACATCTTTGGACACTAAGGGCATTTAGCACGGCCAATCCACCCTAACCTGCACATCTTTGGACACTAAGGGACATTTAGCATGGCCAATCACCCTAACCTACACATCTTTGGACACTAAGGACAATTAGCATGGCCAATCACCCTAACCTCACATCTTTGGACACTAAGGGACAATTTAGCACGGCCAATCCACCCTAACCTGCACATCTTTGGACACTAAGGGACAATTTAGCACGGCCAATCCACCCTAACCTGCACATCTGGACACTAAGGGCAATTTAGCATGGCCAATCCACCCTAACCTGACATCTTTGACACTAAGGGCAATTTAGCACGGCCAATCCACCCTAACCTGCACATCTTTGGACACTAAGGACAATTTAGCATGGCCAATCCATCCTAACCTACACATCTTTGGACACTAAGGGACAATTTAGCATGGCCATCCACCCTAACCTACACATCTTTGGACACTAAGGGACAATTTAGCATGGCCATCCACCCTAACCGCACATCTTTGGACACTAGGGACAATTTAGCATGGCAATCCATCCTAACCTACACATCTTTGGACACTAAGGGACAATTTAGCATGGCCAATCCACCCTAACCTACACATCTTTGGACACTAAGGGACAATTTAGCACGGCCAATCCACCCTAACCTGCACATCTTTGGACACTAAGGGACAATTTAGCACGGCCAATCCACCCTAACCTGCACATCTTTGGACACTAAGGGACAATTTAGCATGGCCAATCCACCCTAACCTGCACATCTTTGGACATCTTTGGACACTAAGGGCAATTAGCACGGCCAATCCACCCTAACCTGCACATCTTTGGACACTAAGGACAATTTAGCAGGCCAATCACCCTCACATCTTTGGACACTAAGGGACAATTAGCAGGCCACCACCCTAACCTACACATCTTGGACACTAAGGGACAATTTAGCAGGCCAATCCACCTAACTCACATATTGGACACTAAGGGACAATTAGCACGGCCAATCCACCTAACCCACATCTGGACATAAGGGCAATTTAGCATAACCACAACCACTAGGACACTAAGGGCAATTAGCATGGCCAATCCACCCTAACCTACACATCTTTGGACACTAAGGGACAATTTAGCATGGCCAATCCACCCTAACCTACACATCTTTGGACACTAAGGGACAATTTAGCACGGCCAATCCACCCTAACCTACACATCTTTGGACACTAAGGACAATTTAGCACGGCCCCCAACCCACATCTACAAAGGACAATTTAGCACGGCCAATCCACCCTAACCTGCACATCTTTGGACACTAAGGGACAATTTAGCACGGCCAATCCACCTTAACCTGCACATCTTTGGACACTAAGGGACAATTTAGCATGGCCAATCCACCCTAACCTGCACATCTTTGGGACACTAAGGGGCAGTCTTCGTACAGACAGTGACCCAAAGCGGGAATTGGAACCCGGGTGGGCATCAGTGCTAACCGCTGGAGAGACAGAGGCAAGATGGGATGGGAGGAGAGGGAGAGAAACAGGGGGGAACGGCTGAGCAGTGGGAGAAAGGAGGCGGGAAATGAGTGCAGGAAGGAAGTGAGAAACACCAAAAGGGAATGAGGGGGAACCAGCAGGGGGAAAAGAGGATATGGTGAGGAAGAGAGAGGTGAAGATAGAAATGATAAGGAGGAGGGAGGGAGGGAGGAGGGTTGAGAGATTGGGATGGGAGGGTTGTTTTTTGTGTTGAAGATTTTTTGGGTGAGGGAGTTTGGAGGGACAGAGAGAGGGAGAGGGAGGGGTAGGGACAGAGAGAAGGGAGAGGTTTGGGAGGGACAGAGAAGATGGATTAGGGAGGGAGGAGGGAGGAGAGGGGGGAGGGACAGACAGAGAGAGGGAGAGAGAGGGAGGGACAGAGAGAGGGAGAGGGAGGGACAGAGAGAGGGAGAGAGGGAGGGACAGGAGAGGAAGGGGGGGGCCAGAGAGAGGAGAGGGAGGGAGGGACAGAGAGGGGGAGAGGGAGGGACAGGAGAGGGACGATGGGAGGACAGAGGAGAGGGAGAGGGGCGGGGGGACAGAGGGAGAGGGAGAGGGAGGGAGGGACCAGGGAGAGGGGAGGGAGGGACAGAGAGAGGGAGAGGGAGGGGAGGGACAGAGAGAGGGAGAGGGAGGGAGGGAGGACAGAGAGAGGGAGGGGGAGGGAGGGACAGAGAGAGGGAGAGGGAGGGAGGGACAGAGAGAGGGAGAGGGAGGGGAGGGAGGGACAGAGAGAGGGGAGGGAAAGGGAGGGACAGAGAGGGAGAGAGAGAGGGAGGGACAGAGAGAGGGAGAGGTAGAGAGAGAGGGGGACAGGGAGAGGGAGGACAGAGAGAGGGAGAGGGAGGGAGGGACAGAGAGAGGGAGAGGGAGGGAGGGCAGAGAGAGGGAGGGACGGGAGGGACAGAGAGAGGGAGGGAGGGACAGAGAGAGGGGGAGGGAGAGGGAGGCCATGAGATAGGGATCAAGGGAGAGGAGGAGGGAGAGGAGAGGGAGGGGGGACAGAGGAGAGGGAGAGGGAGGAGGGACAGAGAGAGGGAGAGGGAGGGACAGAGAGAGGGAGAGGGAGGGGAGGGAGGGACAGAAGAGGGGGAGGAGGGAGGGATGGACAGAGAGAGGGGAGAGAGAGGGAGGGAGGGACAGAGAGAGGGGGAGGGAGGAGGAGGGAGGGACCGAGAGAGGGAGGGGACAGAGAGAGGGGGAGAGAGAGGGAGGGACAGAGAGAGGGGGAGTAGGAGGGAGGGAGAGAGGAGAGGGGTGGGGAGGCCAGAGAGGGGGGAGGGAGGGAGGGACAGAGAGGAGGGGAGAGAGAGAGGGGGGGAGAGAGGTGGGAGGGGGAGGGGAGGGAGGAGGGTGACAGAGGGGGAGGAGAAGAGGAGGGAGAGGGGAGGAGAGGTGGGAGGGGAGGGAGGGAGGGACAGAGAGAGGGGGAGGGAGGGAGGGAAGACAGAGAGGGGAGGGGAGGGAGGGACAGGAGAGAGAGGGAGGGAGAGGGAGGGAGGGACAGAGAGAGGGGAGGGAGGGGAGGGAGGGAGGGGACAGAGAGAGGGCAGAGTAGAGAGTGGGGGAGGGAGAGAGAGAGGGGGGACAAGAGAGAGGGGAGAGAGAGGGAGGGAAGAGAGATGGGGGAGGGGAAGGAGAGGGAGGAGGGAGTTGGGACAGAGAGAGGGGGAAGGAGAGGGAGGGAGGGGACAGAGAGAGGGGGAGAGAGAGGGAGGGAGGGACAGAGAGAGGGGGAGGGAGGGAGGGACAGGGACAGAGAGAGGGGAGGACGAGAGGGAGGGACAGAGAGGGGGGAGGGAGGGGACAGAGAGAGAAGGGAGGGAGAGGGAGGGGGGAGAGGGACAGAGAGAGGGGGAGAGAGAGGGAGGGCAGAGAGAGGAGAGAGAGGGAGGGAAGGAGAGTGAGGGAGGAGGGAGAGAGAGGGGAGGGAGAGGGAGGGAGGGAGGGACAGAGGGGGAGGGAGAGGGGAGGGAGGGACAGAGAGGGAGGGGAGGAGAGAGAGGGGGAGGGAAGAGAGGGAGAGAGGAGGGTGAGAGAGAGTTGCGGGGGGGAGAGAGAGGGGGCAGGAGAGGGAGGGACAGGAGAGATGGTGAGGAGGATGGGGAGGGAGGAGGAAGCGTGGGACAAGGGAGTGCGAGGGTTGAGGGAGGGAGGGAGGCAAGTGAGGGGAGAGAGTGAGGGGAGAGGAGAGTGAGGGGAGGGAGATACAGGGAGAGGAGGGGAGGGAGAGTGAGGGGAGGGAGGCGGCAGGGGGATAAGGAGGGAGAGTGTGGAGGGGGGGATGAGGGGAGGGGAGAGTGAGAGGGAGGGAGATAGAGGAGAGTGAGGGGAGGAGAGTAGTGAGGGGAGGGAGATAGAGGGAGAGTGAGGGGCGGGAGAGTGGGGAGGGAGATAGAGGAGAGATGAGGGGAGGAGAGAGATAGAGGAGAGAGTGAGGGAGGGGAGAGGAGGGGAGGGAGATAGAGGGAGAGTGAGAGGAGGGGAGTGATGGAGGGAGATAGAGGGGAGGGAGAGTGAGGGGAGGGAGATAGAGGGCCAGTGTGTGAGGGGAGCTGTAAATTTGATCTGTCTGTGTGTGTTCTGGTAAACAGAGAGCTGGCTGCCCTGGGCCCCCCCTCTCTCTCTCTCTCGATTCCCACTATCTCTCCATCCAGCCCTTCCCTCTGGGGGACTGAGAGCTTCCTCTGTCTGAGCTTCCCACTCTGATAAGAGCTGGCGCCTCAGTGAAGCCAGCGGCAATGCTCGCTGTGGGAAAGGGGGGGCTCAGCTCGGACAGGAGGGTCTGGGCAGTGATGGGGGTTTGATAGCTATGTATGTGGGGGGGGGGGGGGGGGGGGACAGTTTGAAAGGCTCTCTCTACGCCCACATTCCCCCCCTCTCCAGTCCTGTCTGAGATGGGGCTGCTGTGGAACATGACACACTGTGTTGTGCAGAGAGTCAAATGACTATTGTTTGTCACTGCTTCTTGGCGCCAGCGGAGAAACTGGCTGCAGACACTGAGTGTGCAGAATGAAGGAATGCTGAGACAGAGGGTGGCCAAGGCGGGGGGAGAGACAGTACAGACTCTTAAAGGGCCAGTGCCTCCCTCCAGCTCACTTCATCCCCAGTCAGACTCACTCCCCACCACCCCCCTTCAACTCCCGGGGCTAACCTGGGACTGAGTGGCTGCCAGATCGAGGCCACTTCCTTCTTTGGAAGGAGGGGTTTGGGGGCTTTGAGTGTGGGAAGGTTCCATGTAAGCAGGACATCCAACCCCTCCACCCCGACTCCCCCACCGCAACCCCACTCCGAGAGTTAGAAACTTGGGAATACTAACACACTCTCTCTCACACACCTTCTCTCACACACACACACTCTCTCACACACACTCTCTCACACTCTCTCACACACACACTCTCACACTCTCTCACACACACACTCTCACACACACTCTCTCACACACACCAACACAACATACACAATACCCTTCCAACAACTCTCACACACCTCTCACACACCTCTCCACACCCACACTCACTCTCTCACACACATCTCTCACACACTTCACTCCACACACTCTCTCACACATCTCCACACTCTCTCACACACACACACACACACACACACACACCACACTCTCTCACACCCACACTATCCTCTCTCACACACTCTCCTCACACACTCAACACTCTCTCACACACACTCTCTCACACACTCTCTCACACCACACACTCACTCACACACTCACACACATCACACACTCTCTCATCAAACCCACACTCACACACCACTCTCTCACACACTCTCCACCACACACTCTCCACAACTCTCTCTCATCCTCTCTCTCTCTCACACACACACACTCTCTTCCATCACAACACACTCTCTCTCTCATACCACACACACACTCTCTCTCACACACACACTCTCTCTCTCTATCTCACACACACACTCTCTCTCTCTCACACACACACACACTCTCTCTATCAACACACACACACACACCACACACTCTTCTCTCACACACACACCTCTCCTCTCACACACACACACACTCTCTCTCTCTCACACACACACACACACTTCTCACACACACAACTCTCACACACTCTCTCTACACACACGCACTCTCTCCTCCCTCTCCTCTCACACACTCTCTCTCTCACACACACACTTTCTCTCTCTCTCACAGACACACCCCTCTCTCTTCACACACGCACTTCTCTCTCACACACTCTCTCTCTCTCACACAACACACTTTCTTCTCTCTCACAGACACACCTTCTCTCACCACACACTCTCTATCTCACCCTCTCACTCCTCTCTCACACACACACACACTCTCTCTCTCACACACACACACACTCTCTCACACACACACACACTCTCTCTCTCACACACACACACTCTCTCTCACACACACACACTCTCTCTCTCTCACACACACACACTCTCTCTCTCTCACACACACACACTCACACATGCAGAAGAGAAGTGATGGCCCAGTGGTTTTATCACTAGACTATTAATCCAGAAACTCAGCTAATGTTCTGGGGGACCCGGGTTCGAATCCTGCCATGGCAGATGGTGGAATTTGAATTCAATAAAAAATATCTGGGATTAAGAATCTACTGATGACCCATTATCGGAAAAATCCATCTGGTTCCCTTTAGGGAAGGAAATGTGCCGTCCTGACCCCAGTCTAGCCTACATGTGACTCCAGAGCTGCGGTAACATAGTTGACTCTCAACTGCCCCTCCAAGGGGCAACTAGGGATAGACAATAAATGCTGGCCCAGCCAGCGACACCTATGTCCCAGGAATGGACAATAAATGCCATTTGACTCACATGGACATTTGCAGACACTGATGGATTGACACTGATGCACTGACACTGATGATGACGCTAACTGATGGATTGCTGTCCCTGGGCTCCCTCTCTCTCTCTCTCTCTCTCTGTACATCCTTTAGCCTGACGTGCCGTGTTTGACCCTGGCTATGTTGTGGTGTGGAGAGAACCCCTTCCCCCCTCCCCCCCTCTCCTCCCCCCAGCCCCTCACCCCCTCTCCCCCCCCCACCCCCACCACCCCACACCCCCCCCCCCCCCCCCAGCAGCCCCCCCTCCCCCCCTCCCCAGCCCCCCCCAAGCCCCCAGCCGCCCCTTCACAATGACAATCACCTCCAGCGCTGTTCCTTCCTGCGCTGCCTCTGCTCCCTGGGTACAGCATCCACTGCCGTAGCAGTGAGACATGCCTCCGCTATTCGACTACAGAGGGCATCACAGCCATATTTCACCTCCTCTCCCCCCCTCTCCCTTCCTCTTGGCCGATGCCTTCTGACCTTTGAGCAGACTCCACACAGATTTGCCTGTGGATTCTGGCCCCCTGTATTCCATCACTTGTTGTTCCCAGTGGGTTTTATTAAACGTTGCAAACTGGACTGATTACCTTCATCCTGTAGCTATCACTTCACTCAGGAACCACAGACAGTCCTCCTCTACCAACAAGAGGGATTGGATTAAGCGTTCCGTCTTTTTCAATTTTTCACCTCCCGCAGTGCGACGCTCTGCTTTCTGCCTCTGCTTTCCCAGGACGCATATCCACTACAACCCTCATTAATAATTATCACTAAAGCATTCTTTCTGGTTGTATCCCAGGTTGGTCTGGGCTCCTGCTCTGCCCAAGGCCGCAAGGAAACTACAAAAGGGATGGTGAATGTAGCCCCAATCCCATCACACAAACCAGCCTCCCATCCATTGACTCTGTCTACACTTCCCGCTGCCTCGGGGGGAAAAGCAGCCGGCATAATCAAGGACCCCCCCATGCACCCCGGACATTCTCTCTCCCACCTTCTGCCGTCGGGGAAAAAGGTACAAAAGTCTGAGGTCCCCGTACCGACCGACTCAAGAACAGCTTCTTCCCTGCTGCTGTCAGACTTTTGAATGGACCTACCTCACATTAAGTTGATCTCTCTCTCCACCCCTCGCTGTGACTGTAACACTACATTCTGCACCCTCTCCTTTCCTTCTCTATGAACGGTATGCTTTGTCTGTACAGCACGCAAGAAACAATACTTTTCACTGCATCCCAATCCACGTGACAATAATAAATCAGATCTAAAAGATACACACACAGACACACAAACAGAGACACACGCAGGGATCTACATGCGCAGATATACACAGATATGTGTGCACACACAGGGACACAGACACAGAGGAAAACAGACACACACGTAGACCAGCAGATGTAGTGAGTGTACAGGCACAGGGACCCAGGCGCCGGTACATAAGCAGGCGAACAGAAACACACATAAGCCTGCTTTCCATTCTCTGCTTGTACAGTTCCGATTCCCACAGGGTGATAGAGCTTGAAACAGATCAATCTGATTGACCCAGACTGACGCCAGGCGCGCACACACATACACAAAGCCCCGCTGCTCTGCCAGACCCAGGGAGCTGCATTCAGCAGTGAGGGAAACAGTTTGAGCTAGACCAGTCAGCACAGGGTGGAGGGAGGGGGGGGATTAAGTTAGCTCCAAGATCAAAGGGACACAGTCCCCCGGGCTGAGCCTATAGTCTCCGCATTGAGACAGGCTCTGGAAAAATGGGAGCCTCAACACCAGGGTTAAACAAGGTTCAGCTCTTTCCCTTGTGCCCGCTGTGTGTTTACTGACACACACACACACACACACACAGAGGGTACAGGAGCTCACACACACACAGAGGGTACAGGAGCACACCAACGTCTGACCCACTACATCTCACACCTAACTTCACCCCCCTGCCGTGACACATAACCTTCCCCCCCCGGGACACCCCCTCCACTCAACCCCCCCCCCCGGACCCCCCCTCACTCACTCTTCCCCGGATCTGCAGCATGCTGCCCGCCCCATCGCTCCTCGTCCCCGCCTCCCTTCCGCACCGCCTAATCAGCGACCCACGCCCGAGCCGGAAGGAGGGCGAGAGCCAGCGGACAATGGGCGGAGCCCGCCTCCAGGCCTGACCAATCGGAACCAGGACGGAGAGGGAACAACGTCATTACATCCGGGATATTGGATTGGGCGGGGCTGTTTGTGCGACCAATCAGTCGCATCGCACTTCGGATTCTGACCAATCCGCCTCTTGCAGCCTTGGGTTTCGACCAATCGGTCGCCACAAACCTGACCAACCTCGGATTCTGACCAATCAGCTGCCGAAGGAGCTGGGATTCTGACCAGTAAGCTGCTAGTGCAGCCCTGCCTTCCGACCAATCAGCGCGGGGGACGCGTTGACCATGCGGACAGGTACCAGCCAATCAGTGAGAGCCGCCAGACTTCCGACCAATCACCGCAGGGGCTCATTTCGGGGGTTGGGCCTAAGGCCCACCAATCAAAGCGCGGAGATCTGGGACCTGGAGTGGTGCGGCCTGGGAGTTGTAGTTGCCCCTCGCGCATCAGGGCAGCCGCCTCAGCAAGATGATGACCAGCGCTTGTTTCCCTCTGCCCTTCCACGTCCAGTTTCCCTCACTTATTCCCTCTTCCTCCCTACATGGTTCCGTCGGGGAAGGGGATAATCACTTCACGATGGCGGTCGGAAGACGACGGCCGTTGGCGTCGCAGGACGATGTCAGTCGGTCAGTGCGTCTGCGCGGTAGTCAAGGGGTGGGGGCGAAGTGACCGTCGTCAGTGCGCCTGCGTGATGGTCAAGGGGCGGGGCTGAGGAGCCGTCATTCAGTGCGCCGGCGCGGTCGCCAAGGGGCGGGGCAGTGAATGAGGGGTCGCTTGGAAGCGCTGAGGATGAAGAGGCTGTTCGTCCGTCAATGCGCTTGCGCATTGGCAAAGGGGCACGGCAGAACATGAAGCTGCCGTCAGTACGCTTGCGCTGTGGCCAAGGGGCGGGGCAGAGGACGGGGGGGTGGGGTTGAGACGTCAGTCAGCCTGTGCGCCTGCGCGGTGGTCAAGGGGCGAGACAGAAAAATGGTTGCCGTTAGTCAGTCAATGCGCATGCGCAGTGGTAAAGGGGCGTGGCAGAACACGAAGCTGCCGTCAGAGTCAATGCGCCTGCGCAGTGTCAAAGGGGCGTGGCAGAGCACGAAGCTGCCGTCAGTGAGCCAATACGCCTGCGCGATGGCCAAGGGGCGGGACAGGACAGGACGAGGGGGGGAAGCCATCTGTCAGTCAGTGCGCTTGCGCACTGGCCAAGTAGCGGGGCGGAGGATCAGGGTCCGTCGGTCAGTCAGTAAGTGCGCCTGCGTGGCGGCCAAGGGGCAAAGGAGGAGGAGAGCCGTCAGTTAGTCAGTGCGCTTGCGCGGATGGCAAGGCCGGCACCTCGCTCCCGGACTCAACAGGTAGGCGGGTGAGGGCGCAGCGCGCGCATGCGCCCGGGCCCCGTCCTCACCGCCGTCAGGCACGTGACCCTCGTCCTTGCCGCGCGCGAGGCGGCAGTTTGGCACGCGCGATTGGAGTGGTCAACGGTCACTACAACAACAACAACTCGCATTGCCCTGACGCCTTTTATTGAAGGGCTTTTGCGTTTTGAAGTGAAATGCAGATTGAAGTTACTGTAACGGAGTTACTACGGTTTTGTGAAGTGCCTCGCGAACTTGATCGAAGTTTTGGAGGAAGTGACCAAGATGATTGATGAGTAGGGTCGGACAGTGGATGTTGTCTACATGGACTTCAGTAAGGCCTTTGACAAGCTCCCCTCATGGCAGACTGGTGCAGAAGGTGAGCTGGAAAGGTGGATATAAAACTAGCTCGCTCAAAGAAGACAGAGGGTAGCAGCGGAAGGCTGTGTTTCTGAATGGAGGGCTTTGTCAAGTGGTGTACCTCGGGGAGCAGTGCTGGGACCCTTTCTGTTTGTAACATATATAAATGATTTATATGTAACTGGGTTGATCAGTAAATTCATGGCTGACGCAAAGGTTGGTGGATTTGAGGACAACGATGAGGACCATCAGAGGATAGAGCAGGATAGAGATCAGTTGGAGGCTTGGGCCGAGAGATGCCAGATGGAGTTTAATCTGGACAAATGTGTGGTAATGCATTGTGGAAGATCTAATACAGATAGGAAATATACAGTAAATGGCAGAACCTTTAAGAGTATTGATAGGCAGAGGGATCTGGGCGTACAGGTACACAGGTCACTGAAAGTGGCAATGCAGGTGGAGAAGGTAGTCAAGAAGGCATACGGCAATGCCAGCCTTCGTCGGCCGGGGCACTGAGTTTAAAAATTGGCAAGTCACGCTGCAGCTTTGTCGAACCTTAGTTTGGCCACACTCGGAATATAGTGTTCAATTCTGGTTGCCACACTACCAGGAGGATGTGGAGGTTTTGGAGAGGGTACAGAAAAGATTTACCGGGATGTTGCCCTGGTATGGAGGGTATTAGCTAGGAGGAGAGGTTGCAGAAACTTGGTTTGTTCTCACTGGAACGACGGAGGTTGAGGGGAGACCCTGATAGAAGTCTACAAAATTATGAGGGGCACGGATAGTGTGGATAGTCAGAAGCTTTTTCTCAGGGTGGAAGAGTCAATTTCTAGGGGGGAGAAGGTTTAAGATGCGAGGGGCAAGGTTTAAAGGAGATGTATGAGGCAGGTTTTTTACACAGACAATAGTGGTGCCTGGAACTTGTTGCCAAGGGAGGTAGAAGAAACGGATATGATAGTGAGTTTTCAGGGGCGTCTTGACAAATATATGAATAGGTTGGGAATAGAGGAATATGGTCCCCAGAAGGGTAAGTGGTTTTAGTTCAGAGGGGCAGTATAGTCAGTGCAGGCTTGGAGGGGCTGAAGGGCTTGTTCCTGTCCTGTAATTTTCCCTGTTCTTTCCTCCCTAACAAAGTCCGCTTCTGTGTGCTGAGGGTTGTCTGCTTTCCTTCCCTGAAATATATATTATGAACAATTTGTATCTGACTGAATCTATGACGGAGATCAGCGAGGCCATGGATGACAGAAGAGAAACAGGATAGGTCTTATTTTTATCCATTCGTGGGACATGGGTGTCACTGGCTGGGCCAGCATTTATTGCCCATCCCTAGTTGCCTTTGGAGGAGCAATTGAGAGTCAACCACATTGCTGTGGCTCTGGAGTCACATGTAGGCCAGTCTGGGTCAGGATGGCAGATTTCCTTCCCTAAAGGGAACCAGATGGGTTTTTCTGACAATGGGTCATCAGTATATTGATAATTCCAGATATTTTTAAATTGAATTCAAATTCCATCATCTGCTGTAATGGGATTTGAATCCGGGTCCACAGGACATTTGCTGAATTTCTGAGTTTATAGTCTAGCAATAATATCGCTAGGCCATCACCTCACCCTATTTGGGTGCCAGAGGTTGTGGGGATAGCATCAGTGTTTGTATTTTTCCTTTTCTTCCCCATTCCCAATTGAGCCTTGAGAAGGTGGTGAATGATCCACCATCTTGAACCCAGTGCAATCCTGTGCAGTGTAGGTACACCTGCAGTGTTGTTAAGGAGGGAATTCTGGGATTTTGACCCCAGCCACAGTGAAGGAACAACTGGTATTTCCAAGTCGGGATAGTGAGTGGCGCGGAGGGGGAAACTTGCAGATGTTAGTGTTTCCCATGTGTCTGCTGCCCCCACCCCCCACCTTGTCCTTCTAGACAGTAGAGGTGATGAGTTTGAAAGGTACATAGCTGCATCGGTGGTGGGGGGAATAGGTGTTTGTGATTAGCGTGCCGATCGAGCTGGGCTGCTTTGCTCTGGATAGTGTTGAGCTTCTTGAGTGTTGTTGGAGCCGCGCTCATCCAGGCAAGGGGATAGTACTCCTGACTTGTATCCTTGTAGATGGTGCACAGGCTTTGGGGAGTCAGGAGGTGAGGATTCCCAGTCTCTGACCTGCTCTGGGAGCCACAGTATTTATATGGCTGGGTCCTGTTCAGTTTCTGGCCAATGGTAACCCCCAGGATGTTGATAGTGGGGGGGGAGGGAATTCAGTGATGGTCAATGGTAACCCCCAAGATGTTGATAATGGGGGGATTCAGTGATGGTCAATGGTAACCCCCAGGATGTTAATAGTCGGGGGTATTCAGTAATGGTCAATGGTAACCCCCAAGATGTTGATAGTGGGGGGGGATTCGGTGATGGTCAATGGATGTTGATAGTGAGGGGGATTCAGCGATGGTGATGTCATTGGAATATCTCTCTGCTCAATCTCAGGAATCTATTCAGCAAAGATTCATTAACAGTGACCCCAGCAATGGACTTCTGTACTTTTAACTATCATTGTGTAGAAAAGTGTGAGCTTGTTCATTTTGGCATTTGTGTATTTTCTGTACACTATCGGTCTTCTTACTTTAGGAAAGACGTAAATATACTTCTCAGAAACAATGTTCCTTGTGGTAGGGAGCCCAAAATTAGGGGGTCATAGTTTGAGGATAAGAGATAAACCTTTTAGGGGAAAACCTTTTTGATATGAGGAGAAATTTCTTCACCCAAAGGGTGGTGAATGTGTGGAATTCACTCCGACAGAAAGTAGTTGAGGCCAAAATGTTGTGTGATTTCCAGAAGAAATTAGATATTCCTCTTGGGGCTAAAGGGATCGAAGGAAACGGGGGGGGAAAGGGGGGAAATCAGGGTATTGAATTTGATAATCAGCCATGATCAAAATGAAAGGCAGAGCAAGCTGGAAGGGCCGAATGGCCTTCTCCTACTTCTAGTTTCTGTGGGTCAGGAAGAACGGTTCAGGACAGCAATGTGGACAATTTCAAAAAGTTCCCAGTATCTCAAACCTGTATTCCGAAGAAAGTCCACTTCCTCAGTGAACAAGGCGAGATAAAAGACAATTCTGTGCACGTAAACATACACACGCCACCCACATGCAAACACACACACACGTCTGCATGCAAATACATACACGTATGCATGCCCGCATGTGTGCATCCTGCATGCAAACACATGCATGCGTACACAAATGTGCACACGCCCGCATTCAAACACACACACATTCTCACACACACACATGTATGCCCATACACAAATACACACCTGCACACACATGCCTGCACGCAAACACACATGTGCACGGCACAGATGTACACGTGACTGAACAAAAAGACGACTACCCTTTTAACATTCAATCCTTTAATAAAACATTCATTAATAGTTGACCAAATATTCGGATAGCAAACAGTCAGGGTGTGAAATATACTTACAAAATGGAACCGATATCATTCAAAAAGGGTCCTTTGGAGTCTAATGTTGAAATCAGTGCAAAGCAATGGCAAATGCAGATTCCAAAAGAATACCCCCTCTCCACACCATGCTGCTCCCGCCCACACTGCGCAGAGGCTGACATTACTGCTTTTAGAGCGAAGTGAATGTTATACCGGGAACTGGCTCGAGCTTTAACACTGGGTCCTGCCTATCGAATGGTATCACAAGGTCAGGACCTTGTGAAACCATCACGTTCCACCCACCCCACCATGAGAATGCTGCGGAGTGAAGTGGGTGAGGGAGCGACGAGGTTTACTCTGTCTCAGGTTCCATTGAGTCAAACGGAACCTCAGGAGTGGGGCACTGTCTTATTCAGAATGAGATAAGGTTCCTATTTGCTGCGTGCATTCCCACAAAGTGGGTCATGTTCCAAAGTGGGTCATGTTCCATGCATTGACGCCCCCAGGATCATGGCACCTCAGAGTGTCCTGCCTTGTCCCTCGCTCTCCCGACTTTCTGTTCAAAGATGCCTTGTCTTCCCAGCACCCATTTGTCCAAACCCCTCTTGGCAAAGGCCCGCTAAAGGATTGTTTGGGCAGTCTGAACCAACAGACAGGCTAAATTTAAAAACACTAAATGAATATTGCCTGTGGGAAGGCTGTAGTGTTTGGTCTCTGGAGACTGGCACAGCTAGAGGAATTCAGTGACCACACAGTTTTTGGTGGTTTAAGAATCCCTACCTTGCACAGAGATCCATGATGGCGACTATCTCATCCCATCGGCAACTCCCAGGATGGGTACAGCACAGGATTAGATACAGAGTAAAGCTCTCTCTATGCTGTCTCCCATCAAACACTCCCAGGACAGGTACAGCATGGGGTTAGATACAGAGTAAAGCTCTCTCTATGCTGTCCCCCATCAAACACTCCCAGGACAGGTACAGCACAGGGTTAGATACAGAGTAAAGCTCTCTCTACGCTGTCCCCCATCAAACTCTCCCAGGACAGGGACAGCACGGGGTTAGATACAGAGTAAAGCTCTCTCTACGCTGTCCCCCATCAAACACTCGCAGGACAGGTACAGCACAGGGTTAGATACAGAGTAAAGCTCCCTCTACACTGTCCCCCCATCAAACACTCCCAGGACAGGTACAGCACGGGGTTAGATACAGAGTAAAGCTCTCCCTCTACACTGTCCCCCCATCAAACACTCCCAGGACAGGTACAGCACGGGGTTAGATACAGAGTAAAGCTCTCCCTACGCTGTCCCCCCATCAAACGCTCCCAGGACAGGTACAGCACAGGGTTAGATACAGAGTAAAGCTCTCTCTACGCTGTCCCCCATCAAACACTCCCAGGACAGGGACAGCACGGGGTTAGATACAAAGTAAAGCTCTATGTATTATGTGAAGGTGCCAGCTTACAGCCCGGCTATAATGGTAGGTTTATCATTTGGGTCCATTTCAGTCTCTCAACTTTCCCAAAATGTGCTGTCACCTGCAAGCAAAAGCGCACCCACCCACCCACCCACCCCTCCCTGGTGCCGAGACTCTTATTACCAAAACAGTAGTCAGAAACTGGATGAGTGCTTCCAGGTTGTCAGTAATCCTCCTCAGAGCAGGAAACTAATGGCCAGTCACTCTGCGTAGCTGGGCATCGGGGAGGACTGGGAGACTTGACCAACACGATGAGTGGAGAGGGGATGGCGAGCGATTCATGTCATTAAATGCGTCACCTTTTATGAGAAGGTGCCAGCTTTTTCCCAGCATTCTGGAGTTAGCCTTTTGGAGTTAGCATTCAATGTAAAAAAAATCACCATGCGAGCCTCAGGAAACCCCCCCTCCCCTTTCCCGCCCAAAAAAACTGCCCTCAAATCAGGGCACAGGCAGCAACAAGAGCAAACAGGACAGCAGCAATCGCCAGCGCTGGCGAGGATCCCCCATTGACCCTGACGTTATAGATAGCGACCACCTCCTTCAGTCCATCTTCACTGGCCAGGCACTGGAAGAGCCCCCCATTGGTAGGGAGGTGTCCATTGAAGAAGAGGGTGCACGATCCGTCCCTGATGGTGCAGTTAAACTGCTCCTTCTGGTTGTAACTCCATGTGTATACCGCGTGGTAGGATTTGACTGGGCAGGGCAGATAGAGATAGGTGCCCGAATCCACTGTCAACTCCTGGGACCGCCCATCTAGCATCCGGTCTCCTAAGGGACAAGGGAGCGGAGAATTATTCTGGCTCGTCAGATTGTGATTACTATTCTGCATCCTGCAGCCCTCAAACAACGCTTCATTGGCTGGACAGTGGGATGATCCCTGAGAATTGAGATGGCAATGTTAAAGACCATTATACCCTGTAATGACTTTGTACAGGCCATTGAGGTTAGCCAGTTGGAGTATGAGCTCCTCAATTAAAGATCCAATTGATGAGTCAATCAGGGAATCTTTGCCTCGTACTTAACTGGCATGTCAGTTCCTCTGGCACCCCCAGAGGTACACTGTTACTGCTGTTAGAGTTTGCAAATTATGGAATTTTGGTGAAAGAACTTCTGCCTCAGAAAACTTATTAACCTAACATGCACTATGTTAGGTCACCTAACCTCTCGAACTCCGGTCCGCTTAATACGGATGTCACCAATCTTAGTTATTGAGTAGACTCAGGTGGGTACAGCATGGGGTTAGATACAGAGTAAAACTCCTTCTACATTGTCCCCCCCATCAAACACACTCAGGACAGGTACAGCATGGGGTTAGCTACAGAATAAAGCTCTCTCTACACTGTCCCCCCCCATCAAACATTCCCAGGACAGGTACAGCACAGGGTTAAATACGGAGTAAAGCTCCCTCTATGCTGTCCCAGCAATGTGCTTTAGCCAAAACCTTGCCATATTCTGAGCCGATTTACTCACTTTTGACACCAGCATATCTTTTGGTTAGATTCAAAATTTTAGTGTTTTGTTCTGGACAGTTTGTGACCATTTGGAACTGGGTTCAATCAGTGTCCAGTTTGGTTCAGCCTGGTATCTTTCAGTCAGTAAAGTTTGACAACACCAATTTTAAATGCAACCGATTTATTTGATAGTAAATCCACAAGCTTTCGGCCTTTGTGGCCTTTGTCAGCAAATGAGGTATTCTGGTCTCCAAAAGCACATGTATCAGCACAGACAGTTTACAGATTGCTGATTAGAATGCGAATCCTTACACCTAATCTGCTATTCAAGTCTTAAAGTGGCTTGAGACTTGAATAGCAGGTTAGGTGTAAGGATTCGCATTCTAATCAGCAATCTGTAAACTGTCTGTGCTGATGTGTGCTTTTGAGACCAGAACACCTCATTCGCCTGACGAAGGCCACAAAGGCCGAAAGCTTGTGGATTTACTATCAAATAAATCGGTTAGATTTAAAATTGGTGTTGTCAAACTTTACTGAGTTTACCCCAGTCCAACGCCGGCATCTCTACATCTTTCAGTCAGCCCCAGGAGTTGCCTTTCCCACATCTCTGCACTGAATCTCAATCAATCTTTGCGGGTCATACGGTGCAGAAAAGACCTATCGAATCCGCACTGACGATATCTCCCACCAAAGGTGAGCTTACCTCATTTTCCAAGCTGAGTGACATGCTGCTCTGAACCTGGTGACCTCTGGGAATGGCTGGGCCACTGGGTCTCTGTCATAGGGAATCTGCATCAGCTGTTTTATGAGTGAGCTCAGAATCAGATTGCTGCACTGGAGGAGATCAGAGGCAGCTTGTGCTCTGCACTCACCCCAGCAGGAAGATTCTCTGCTGTGTAGTTGCTTTGGTTTTTTTGAGATCCTTCATTCACGGCATCAATGACAAGGGCTAAATTATTACCATCTCTCATTTCCCTTATGAACTCTTCTAAGAGTCGCTTCCCTCCTCCCTGCGCCGTGTGGCATAGGTATGCTTATTGTACTGTTAGGGAGGGAGTTCTGGAATTTTGTCCCCATGACAATTGTGATGTTAATGAACCTTTCTCTTAATTTCATCAGCCCAAAGATGTGCGGGTTAGGTGGATTGGCCATGCTAAATTCCCCCTTTGTGTCAGGAGGACTAACTATGTTAAGTACATAGGGTTATGGGGATAGGACCTGGAGGGGGATTGTGCAGACCTGAATTGGGGTGGGGGGGGTGTGGTGGTGGTAGTGCGGATCTTATTGAAGCTTACGGGATACTAAGCTTCAGTGGATGTGGAGAGGATGTTTCCACCAGTCGGAAAAACTAGAACCAGAGGGCATAACCTCAGGCTAAAAGGATGATCCTTTAAAACAGAGATGAGGAGGAATTTCTTCAACCAGAGAGTGGGGAATCTGTAGAATCCTTTGCTGCAGAGGAAGCTGGTTCATTGAGTGTCTTTAAGACAGAGATAAATAGGTTCTTGATTAATAAGGGGGATCAGGGATTATTGGGAAAAGGCAGAAGAATGAGGGATGAATAAAACATCAGCCATGATCGAATAGGGGAGCAGACTCGATGGGCCGAGAGGTCTCATTCTGTTCCCATGTCTTATTGTCTTAAGCAGAGAATATTCCATCATACTCCTGACATGTGCTGTGTAGATGGCGGACTGGCTTTGGAAAGTTGGGAGATGAGTTACTCTCAGCATCTAATCAGAGATGGAGCAGCAGCTTGGGGCAAATAATCGACTTTGGGGCTTAGTGAGAGAGAGAATCAGCCAGGACTTCTCTAAGAATAGAGTCCAATTATAAAGACAGATTCTGATTGGTTGTGATGCTCTTGGCAGTTGAATAGCTGTGGAATCCAAAAACCTACTGGAAACACAAACTGCCTGGGGCAGTGGGGGGTGGGGGGTCAATGAGGGAAAAGAGTCTCTGTGGCGCTCTGCAGCTAGCTAAAGGTATGAGGAAGTCAGGGCCCATGTTAAGTTGCCCGGGTCGGCATCTGTGAAGGTGGTGGGGATTACCTGCTCCCTCGTAGCAAAGGGAAACGTCGAGCTGTTCGACACTCTGGAGGGGTACACTGCAATGAAAAGAAACGACAGTAAACAGACCTCAATACCAACTCAGAGGTTCGTAGAGGTTTACAGCATGGAAACAGGCCCTTCAGCCCAACTTGACCATGCCGCCCTTTTTTAAAACCCCTAAGCTAGTCCCAATTGTGCACATTTAGCCCATATCCCTCTATATCTATCTTACCCATGTAACTGTGTAAATGCTTTTAAAAAGACAAGATTGTACCCACCTCTACTACTACCTCTGGCAGCTTGTTCCAGACACTCACCAACCTCTATGTGAAACAGTTGCTCCTTTGGACCCTCTCACCTTAAACCTATGCTCTCTAGTTTTAGACTCCCCTACCCTTGTGAAAAGATATTGACTATCTAGCTGAGCTATGCCCCTCATTATTTTATAGATCTCTATAAATCACCCCTCAGCCTCCTACACTCCAGAGAAAGAAGTCCCAATCTATCCAGCCTCTCCTTGTAACTCAAACCATCAGGTCTTGGTAGAATCCTAGTAAATCTCTTCTGCACTCTTTCTACTTTAATAATATCCTTTCTATAATGAGGTGACCAGAACTGTACGCAGTATTCCAGGTATAGCCTTACCAATGTTTTGTACAACTTCAATGTTCTGACCAATGAAACCAAACATACCGAATGCTTTTTTCATCACCCTGTTCACCTGTGACTCCACTTTCAAGGAGTTATGAACATGTACCCCTAGATCTCTTTGTTCTATAATTCCCCCCAACGCCCTTTTAATTAACTGAGTAAGTCCTGTCCTGGTTCAATCGACCAAAATGCATCACTTCACATTGATCTAAATTAAACTCCATTTGCCATTCGTCAGCCCACTGGCCCAATTGATCAAGATCCCATTGCAGTCTTCGATGATCCTCATCACTGTCCACTATGCCACCAATTTTGGTGGCATCTGCAAACTTACTAACCATGCCCCCTATATTCTCATCCAAGTCAGTTAACATACATGACAAATAACGGTGGGCCCAGCACCGATCCCTGAGGAAAAACAACCCTCTACCACTACCCTCTGGCTTTGGTCATCAAGCCAATTTTGTATCCATTTTACTACCTTACCCTGGATCAGAAACAACCATCAGATTTCTGCTAGATAATGCTTGTTACACTACCAGAATGTACTTCTGTGGTGATGTTGGAATATGACACTGATAAAGGGGAGAGTACATTGCATGGCTCCTTTTTAAAAGCTGTTTTTGTTTCTCTGCTTGGAAGTTTGAAACACAACATGCATCCAGAATCCAAGCTCAAACATTTACATCCAAAAGTCAAGCAGTGAACAAAGAACAAAATAGCACAGGAAACAGGCCCTTCGGCCCAACGAGCCCAACCTGTTTGTGTCCGAATTTAGCCGAATCAATTTAAAGCAAGCACTCAGCTACCAAGAACCTATAAGATTTGAATCTGACGGTATAGACAAAATCTGACCAATCCTATTGAGGAAAAAGTGATAGATCATCGCAGATATAAAAGAAGATGTGGGGAGGGGGCAGGGTAGAGAACAGGAGAAAGCAACTGCCACCTACTGCTGGAGAGGGAGAGAGCAGCTCTCCACTCTGCCAGTTATCTTGTAAGAGAACGCATCATCTAACTAGCAAAAGGGACCAAATCAGAAAGAACTTGTAGACAGAGAAATCAACCGATAAACTCCAGAAGATTCTGAAAGACGAAACCTGGTTGTATGTTTTTCTTGAGCATTCTGTTATTCATTCCTTAAGCAAAACAAGTAATATGTATTTATTTGAACAGCATTTCAACAGAATCTTATTTTGTTTAGTGTACTACTTGTTTGGTTGAAGTTCCTGGTTATTTGTATTTATTTGAACAGCACTGCAGCAGAATCTTATTTTATTCAGTGTGTTCCTTGTTTGGTTAAATTTCCCTGTTATTTACATTAATTTGACCAGTATTCCAGAAGAATCTTATTTTATGTGGTATATTATTTGTTTGGTTAAAGTTCCTGGTTACTTAAAAACTAAATTAAGCGTTCATTTTAAAGTGTGAGGTATTTCTGTTAGTTACCCACTGAACATTACTGAAGGAGATTTCACACCTTCCTACGCATTTTTAACAGATGATGAGGCGAGGGATTCCTTGTTGGGGGATTTGGAGTTCTGTACAAAAAGGGGAACAGCCTCTGCATCATAACACTTCGAGTGCTCACTGAGGGAGGGCTAACTGTTCTTTAATGCATCCAGTGCCAACATTTATTGCCCATCCTTAATTGCCCCTTGGGAAAATAGTGGGGAGCCAATACTGGCGAGAGGTGGCACGTTGTTCACTAGTGGCGGTGTAAATGGCCAGAGAATTCCCAGCTCTTGCTTTTCTGATGTTATTATCCATCTGTGGGACATGGGTGATGCTGACTGGCCAGCATTTATTATCCATCCCTAGTTGCCCTTGGAGGAGCAGCTGAGAGTTAACCACATTGCTGTGTGGGTCTGGAGTCCCATGTAGGCCAGACCTGGGTAAGGAAGACAGATTTCCTTCCCTAAAGGGAACCAGCTGGGTTTTTCCGACAATGGTTCATCAGTAAATTCTTAATTCCGGATATTTTTTATTGAATTCAAATTCCATCATCTGCTGTGGTGGGATTCGAACCCAGGCCCCCCAGAACATGTGCTGAATTTCTGGATGAATAGTCTAGTGATAATGCCACTCGGCCATTGCCTCCCCAGGGTTGATGAGCCAGTAGTACTAAGAATAGTCCCCTTTGGTTGATTATATGGGCAGAAGGAACCAGAAATGACACAGCACGGTGGCACAGTGGTCAGTACTACTGCCTCACAGCGCCAGGGACCTGGGTTCGATTCCCGGCTCAGGTCACTGTCTGTGTGAAGTCTGCACGTTCTCCCTGTGTCTATGTGGATTTCATCCGGGTGCTCCGGTTTCCTCCCACAGTCCGAAAGACGTACTGGTTAGGATGGATTGGCCATGCTGAATTGTCCCTCAGTGTACCCAAATGGAAGTGTGGCGACTGGGGGATTTTCCCTGTAATGTTAATGTGAACCTTACTTGTGACGAATAAATACAGACAGTGGAAAATGAGCAACTGTGGGAAGAAACGGACAAGGGGATGATGACGAAGGGTTGTCAAATGAGCCTGGTTAAAAGTAGCCTACAAATGCAGCAGTATATAGAAGCCTACCTGCTGTTACTGCTCACTGCTTCAGAGACGGGCACACATTTCCCAGTGCCTTGATCCCAGCCGCAGTACGGGTCCCTAGCAGCGACACACTGCTGGCAGCTGCTTCCGTACTCCTCGCAGTTTGCCAGGGGCAGTCGGACGGTCTCCAGTGGAGTTCCGACAAACAGGTAGCCCTGAAAGGGAGGGGGGGTGCAGAGTGTCAGAGAGTTAGTGCCATACAAGGTGAGAAGTGGCACATTTTGTAACCGGAAAATCCGCAAAGCAGCGGTGAAAGTCAGGACAAACGTGGGGAGCACAAGGTCTCTGTGTGATGCTACATGCTCACATCCTTATCTCAAAGCAGCCACAGAGGTTAACAGCATGGAAACAGGCCCTTTGGCAAAGTTTCCCAACCCTGCCCCTCCTGGCCGACTGGCAATCTCCAATTCCGTGCTGGGTGTGTGTACCACCCCCTCTGTTTGGTCCTGGGCTACGTGCAACAGGGGAGTCAGATTTCAATTACCATTCCATGTGGAGTCACTGGATAGGATTTTCCAGCCTCAAAACCAGAAAATCCCACTGGAGCTCAATGATCCACCCCCTCCAACCGCTATGATTTCCGTAGAGTTTTACAGCACAGAAATAGGCCTTTCGGCCCACTGTGTCCATGCAGGCCATCAAGCACCTATCTATCCCAATCTCGTTTTCCAGCATTCTGCCTGTAACTTTGTACGCTGTGGTGTTCCAAGTGCTCATCTAAATATTGTGAGGGTTCCACTTCTCCTAGGCAGCGAGACGCAGACACCCTCTGGGTCGAAAAGGTTTCACCTCACATCCCCCCTAAATTTACTGCCCCTGATCTCAAATCGATGCATTAAGAAGTCGCTCAACACCAGGTTAAAGTCCAACAGGTTTATTTGATAGTAAAAGCCACTAGCTTTCGGGGTTCGTCCCTTTGTCAAGTGAGTGGGGAGTTATGATGACAAACAGGGCATGTAAAGGCATACATGGTTTACAGAACACTAATTGGAATGCGAGTCTTTACAACTAATCAAGTCATAAAGGTACAGAATGTGAGTGGAGGGTGGATTAAGCAAAAGTTAGAGATGTGTATTGTCTCCAGACAGGACAGTTAGTGAGATTTTACAAGCTCAAGCAAGTCATGGGGTTAGAAATAGCGTGACATGAACCCAACATCCCGGTTGAGGCTGTCTTCATGTGTGCGGAACTTAGCTATCAGTCTCTGCTCAGCGACTCTGTGTTGTCGTGTGTCTTGAAGGCTGCCTTGGAGAATGCTTACCCTAGGATCAGAGGCCGAATGCCCATGACTGCTGTTCGCCAGCAGGAAGGGAACTGTCTTTCCTCGTAATTGTCGAATATCTGGTACGTTGGGGAGATCATGCAAATGCTATGACAACGGATGAATGAACGCTGCTTGATTATTACCAGACAAGACTATTATCTTCCAGTTGGCAAACACTTCAGCGATCATGGGCACTCGGCCTCTGATCTTCGGGTAAGCATTCTCCAAGGTGGCCTTCACAACACACAATAGCACAGAGTCGCTGAGCACAGACTGATATCCAAGTTCCGAGACAGGACAGCCTCAACTGGAATCTTGGATTCATGTCACACTATCTGTAACCCTCATGACTTGCCTAGGCTTGCAACATCTCACTTACTATCCTGTCTGGAGACAATACACATCTCTTTAACCTATGCTTAATGCTATTTTTACTCACATTGCACCCTTTAAGACTTGATTAGCTGTAAAGAACATAGAACAATACAGCGCAGTACAGTCCCTTCAGCCCTCAATTTGTGCCAAGCTATGTCCAAACCCAAGATCAAGCAATCCCACTCCCTATCATTCTGCTGTGTAAAGACTCGCGTTCTAATCAGTATTTTGTAAACTGTGTGTGAATTTATATGTTCTATCAGAACTCCCACTCACCTGACAAAGGGGCAAACCCTGAAAGCTAATGACGTTTACTACCAAATAAACCTGTTGGACTTTAACCTGGCTTTATGAGACTTCTTACTGTGTTTACCCCAGTCCAACGCTGGCATCTCCACCTCAAATTGATGCCCCAGTTATTCACCCTTCTGTTAACTGGAAAAATTCTTTCCTATCCATGCCACCTCACCCAGGGCAGAATCAGAGGGAGTTTCTAATCTGAGTATTTACCGTGCTGGAGTCCAGAGTCATGGAGGAGATGGGACCTTCATTCTTAAAGAGGCTCAGCTCAGAAATAATGAAGATCTTCGAATTGCTGTCCAGAACTTTGTGGATTTTGCCATTGCCTTTAAATAGAAATAAAGAAACAGTTACCAGCCTTGACCATAAGCAGTTGTGTATGTATGTATGTTGTTCTTCCCCATATTCTTGCAAGGTGAAAAACTTTGACAACATGTGTCTTTTTTAGCATTGCTCAGATATTAACTATTTTAAACATTAAGTGGCACAGCGATTAGCACTGCTGCCTCTCAGCGCCAGGGACCCGGATTTGATTCCTGGCTTGGGTCATTGTCTGTGCAGAGTCTGCACATTCTCCCTGTGTCTGTGTGGGCTTCCTCCGGGTGCTCCGGTTTCCTCCCGCACTCCGAAGAGCATAGGTTAGGTGGATTGGCTGTGCCACATTGTCCCTTAGTGTCGCAAGATGTGCAGGTTAGGTGAATTGGCCATACTAAATAGTCCCTTAGTGTCCAAAGATGTGCAGATTAAGTGGATTGGCTGTGCTAAATTGCCCCTTAGTATCCAAAGATGAGCAGATTAGGAGGATTGGTCATGCTAAATTGTCCCTTAGTGTCCAAAGATGTGTGGGTCAGATGGATTGGCCGTGCTAAATTTCCCCTTACCAACTAAAGATGAGCAGATTAGGTGGATTGGTCATGGTAAATTGCCTCTTAGCGTCCAAAGATGAGCAGATTAGGTAGTTTGGCCATGCTAAATTGCCCCTTAGTATCCAAAGATGAGCAGATTAGGTGGATTGGCCATGCTAAATTGCCTCTTAGCATCCAAAGATATGCAGGATCATGCAATGACTTTTTTCCAGTTTTTTTTTGTCATATCACAGACACCAAATTCTAACATTCTACTCAACCCGCAACACCAGCTTATCCACCACTTGTCGCTTTACATACCCATTCCCACAAACAAGACCTGGTAGAATTTCTGGTTGGCACCCTTGACGTTGTCAGCAGTGACCTTGGTATAGTTGCCTTGCTTATTGAAATAGAGTGGGTATTCGTTGATGGCTTCCTCAATCTCTGGGTAGCTCCGAATCGCTGCCAGGACGTTTTTCGGAATATTGCCGGTGGTGCACTGTAGGGAACAACGGCAAGTTGTGCAAATAAAAAATCTCCCTCCAGAAGAAACTCAAAGCAGGCCGATTTAGTTGAACATTTTTACACTGGTTAAAACTATCCTGTCCAACTGTGAGCCAGGGACCCAGAATGACAGTCTTAAACTGTGCGAGACGGGGAAAGGGATCTGATATTAGGCAGTGTCCAGAGCGGAGTGAGTTTCCCACACGCCCTGCTGGCTATGTGATGTGTGCCAATAATTCGGAACAAAGGAAAATATAACAATGCTTTCTGACTATTGTCCCAAGCTGTTAGACTCTGTGATTTCCATTATTATATATATAAACCCCCTCCAAACCCCTCGATTCAATTCCAGTCTGTAACTCACTCCCAGGTATCTGTTATTTTATATATGAACCACTCTGATCAACTTCCTGGTGAGGAGGATGAGGGGGTCAGAGATTGGTTTGGGGTGAGAGAGATCCGGGGGTGTGAGCCTGAGGGAGATGAGGAATATGAGTGGTGGATGGGGATGGCATGGTAACATGTCAATATCTCATCTCAGGCCTGTGGTTCAGGCTGCGGTTCATGTAGGGGATGAATGTCCTTGAGCTGGGGTGTGGTGAGTGAGGGTTTGGGTCAGGATGGGAGGAAGGGGAAGGTTGAGAAGCTGCAGGGGAAGTCCCTTGGGCACTGGTCTGGGAATCTACAACAGTTCATCCCTCTAACTCTTTCTGGTTTATTATTGGCATAATGCTGGCGGAACCATCTGAGGTTTAGGACTTCAGTGGTTCTCAGCACACAGCAGTTGTCCAGGGGAAGTGTGGATAGCAGTGATTAGCACTGCTACCTCATAGCGGCAGGAACCCGGGTTCAATTCCCTGTTTGGTCACTGACTGTGTGGAGTCTGCACATTCTCCCCATATCTGCATGGGTTTCCTCCACGTGCTCCTGTTCCCTCCCACAGTCCGAAAGATGTGTTGGTTAGGGTGCGCTGGCCATGCTAAATTCTCCCTCGGTATACCTGACAGGCGCTGGAGTGTGGCGACGAGGGGAATTTCACAGTAACTTCATTACAGTGTTAATGTCAGCTTTACTCGTGACTAATAAATCAACTTTACTTTAACTTAGCACTTCTGGACTTGAACTGAGACCTCTGAGAGGGTTTCATTTCCCAGCGCATCTGTGGAGTAAGCCCCAAATCTGACCCTGGACTGGTTTAGAAGTTACGGCCCACTGGTGTGTGGTGATGGTCTCACAATGTGCTGTGTGTCCCATTGGAGCCACTGCTTTGTGACGAGAAACAGGATCCTCACCGCTTTCTGGCTCCCCCTTCCTTTTCCCGCCGAAGCACCCAAAGCACATCCCCTTCGTAAGACAAGATCATAATATAAGAACATTAGAAATAGGAGCAGGAGTAGGCTATCTAGCCTCTTGACCCTGCCCCACCATTCACTAAGATTGTGGCTGATCTGATAGTCGTTCAGTTCCACTTATCCACCTGCTCCCCATAACCCTCAATTCCCTTAATGGTCAGAAATCTATCTACCTGTGACTTAAACACATTTAACGAGGTAGCCTCCACTGCTTCATTGGGCAGAGAATTCCAAAGATTCACTACCCTCTGTGGGAAGAAGTTCCTCCTCAATTCTGTTCTAAATTGACTCCCCCTTATTTTGAAGCTGTGCCCTCTAGTTTTTGTTTCCATTCTAAATGAAAATAATTTCTCTGCTTCTACCCTGTCTATGCCCTACATTATCTTATATGTCTCTAAGATCTCCCCTCAGCCTTCTAAACTCCAAACGGTACTACTCAATCTCTCCTCATAAGCTAATTTCCTCAGTGAAGCCACAGGAGACTGTTTCACGCCATACCCCTGGCCATACCTTTCCTGGCTTCGGATTAGCTGGAAGACTGCCAGTGAAACCTTTCAGTTTGGGATTTTTAAACACAGCTTCAATGTCTGCTTGCGAAAAGGCACAGATCGCAGTAAAGTTCCTGCAGGAAGCAACAAGGGACAGGTTGGCACAGTGGTCTCGCATTGAACAGAATCATTATTGTCATGCGTTATATGCATCCATAAAACACGTGGGTTTGAAATAGATTTATAGTTTGACTTACCTCAGTTTGAACAATGTAAAGTTTAAAAAATTCTATTGTCAAACGGATACAAATTTATTATAGTTGAGGATTATGTAGTCATTACAGCACAGCGACATGGGGTTAGCACGGCTGCCTCACAGTGTCAGGGACCCAGGTTTGATTCCTAGCTTGGGTCGCTGTCCGTGCAGTGCCTGCATTTTCTCCTGGGTTTCTTCCAGGTGCTCCGGTTTCCTCCCACAGTCTGAAAGATGTGCTGGTTAGGGTGATTGACTGTGCCAAATTCTCCCTCTGTGTAACAGAACAGGCGCTGGAGTGTGGTGACTAGGGGATTTTCATAGTAACTTCATTACAATGTTAATGTAAACTGGCTTGTGACACTAATAAAAAAAGATAGTGAAAAATATTCTTTTTGCGTGCTCTTCAGACAAAGCATACCATTCATAGAGTACATAAATTTGATTTATTGTCACACGTATTGGGATATAGTGAAAAGTATTGTTTCTTGTGTGCTATGCAGATAAAAGCATACTGTTCATAGAGATGGAAAGGATAGAGTGTAGGATGTGTTACGGTCATAGCGAGGGTGTAGAGAAAGATTAACTTAACGTGAGGTAGGTCCGTTCAAAAGTCCGACAGCAGCAGGGAAGCAGCTGTTCTTGAGTCGGTTGGTACGTGACCTCAGACTTTTGTATCTTTTAGCTGTTGGAAGAAGGTGGGAGAAAGAATGTCCAGGGTGTTTGGGGATCCTTGATTATGCCGGCTGCTTTTCCCTGAGGTAGCAGGAAGTGTAGACAGTGTCAGTGGATGGGAGGCTGGTTTGTGTGATGGATTGGGCTACATTCACGACCTTTTGTAGTTCCTAGTGGCCTTGGGCAGAGCAGGAGCCCAGACCAAGCTGTGATACAACCAGAAAGAATACTTTCTGTAGCATATCTGTAATATTGTCCTACTATGTCCACTTTATTTACAGCAGGCATCACATACGGGGGATCAAATTGGCCCTCCAGTTTGCACAGCCCTGGTCTGATACCTGCTGGGGAGGCTTGGAAACCACAGCACGTAACTAGCAAAGCCAATAGAAGGTTATGGTTTATCGCGAGGGGAATTGTATAGGGATGCTATGTTTCAATTGGTGAGACCACACCTGGAGTATATTGTACTTAAGGAAAGATGTAAATTTATTGAGAGCAGTTAGGGGAAGGTTTCCCAGACTGATCCCAGGAATGGGTGGGTTGTCCTGTGAGAAAAGGTCGGAGAGACTGGGCTTGTATCCACTGGAGCGTGAGAGACGACTTGATTGAAAGCCCAAAGATGTGCGGGTTAGGTTGATTGGCCGTGCTAAAAGTTGCCCTTAATACCTGGAGATGCGTAGGTTAGAGGGTGAAATCCTATGGGGATAGGGCCTGGATGGGATTGTGGTTGGTGCAGACTCGATGGGCCAAATGGCCTCCCTCTCTACTATATGATTTCTATGATTCTATGAAAGCTTTAAGATGCTGAGGGGTATTGACAAGGTGGGTGTGGAGAGGAGGATTCCTCTTGTGGGAGAATTTACAACTCGGGTCATAGAAACCCTCCAGTGCAGGAAGAGGCCATCTGGCCCATCAAGTCTGCACTGATCACAATCTCACCCAGGCCCCATCTCCATAAACCTTATCCCTGATACTAAGGAGCAATTTAGCACGGCCAATCCACCTAATTGCTGTTTGTAGCATCGCGCTATGCATAAAATGGCTTACATTATGGCTGCAATGCAGCATCTCCCAAGCTCCCCCTCCAAGCTGTGCACACATATAGTGTTTGTTTTGCTGTTGTTCGGGTCAAACTCCTGAAATTCCTTTCCTCATAGCACTGTGAGTGTACCTACACCCTGGGCAGCACAGTAGCATAATGATTAGCACTGCTGCCTCAAAGTGCCAGGAACCCGGGTTCAGTTCCCACCCTGGATCACTGTGTGTGTGGAGTCTGCATGTTCTTCCCCAACTCCCAATCTCTGCATGGTTTCCTCCAGATGCTCTGGTTTCCTCCCACAGTCCAAAAATGTGTGGGTTAGATGGATTGGCCATGCCAAATTGCCCCTTAGTATCCAAAGATGTGCAGATTAGGTGATTGGCTGTGCTAAATTGCCCCTTAGTGTCCAAAGATTTGCAGGTTAGGTGGATTGGCCATACTAAATTGCCCCTTAGTGCCAGGGGATTTGCGAGGATAAGGTTATGATGATAGGGTCTGGGTGTGATTGTGGTCGGTGCCAACTCGATGGGCTAAATGGCCTCCTTCTGCAATGTAGCAATTCTTTGATCAATGGTCTGCACCATACGGGGACTGCAACGGGTTCAAGATGGCAGCTCACCCACCACCAACACCTCAAGGGGAAATTGGGGATGGGCCTTGCCAACACGGAAGAGAAAGACAGACGTCTGTACGCTGTGGAAAAGAATATGTCTGGGGTGTGTCGGGGGCCTGGATTATGTCGGCTGCTTTCCCGAGGCAGCAGGAAAGTGGCTGGAATGAGGATGAATAAAGGAATGGATAGTTAACCACGAAGAGTGGTCTCTCAGGTGTCCAGACCCTGCTTTTTCCCTCGGAGTTTGAACTCACCATAAGCTGGAGAAGATCCCATAGACTATACCCTTCCTGGGGTTGTCCTCCACATGGAGGACAAAGGCATCGATGATTCTGTTGAAGTACTTTGATTCTTCCGGGAAGCCACAGACCAGCCGGGCCTTCAGAAAAGTGCTCCATGAGTCTGGAGTATTCTTTGCTGCCCCCTCGTCAACCTGGAGATGCCAAACAGAAAGGAATGGGAGTTCATTGCTTCAAAGTCCATTTGTACCATTGCTGTTTGTGGGATCTTATTGTGTGCAAAATGGCTTGCACTGAAGCTGTACTTAGGGGATGTTTTTTACAAATTTATTATTAACGTATCACAGAATACTGCAGTGCAGAAGAGACCCTTTGGCCAATTGAGTCTGCACTGACAGATGAACCTGCCCACCTAATCCCATTTGCCAGCTCTTGGCCCATAGCCCTGAATGTTATGATGTGCAAGTTCTCATCCAGATAGATTTTAAAGGATGTGAGGCATCCCACCTTCACCACCCTCCCAGTCAGTGACCCTCACCATTCTCTGGGTAAAAAAAAAAGGTTTTCCTCAAATTCCTCCTAAATCTCTCACTCCTCACGTGTGTTCCCTTGTGACTGATTGACCCTTCAACTATTTGGTATCACTTCTGCTCTGCCCAAGACGGCAAGGAGCTACAAAAGTTCATGAAGGTAGCCCAATCCCATGACGCAAACCACTCTCCCATCCACCCTGTCCGTGCTTCTCATAATCTTGAACATCTCAATCATATCACCCCTCAGTTTTCTCTGCATGTATTGGGATACACTGAAAAGTATTGTTTCTTGTGCACTATACAGACTAAAGGATACCGTTCATAGAGTACATAGATTTGATTTATTATTGTCACATGTATTGGGGTACAGTGAAAAGTATTGTTTCTTGTGCGTGATACAGACAAAGCATATCATTTGTACAATATATAGGGAAGAAGGAAAAGGATTTGATTTGATTCATTATTGTCACATAGTAGTATGTAGTAAAAGTATTGTTTCTTGTGCACTGTGTAGACAAAGCATACCGTTCATAGAGTACATAGATTTGATTTATTATTGTCACATGTATTGGGATACAGTGAAAAGTATTGTTTTTTGTGTACTATATAGACAAAGTATACCATTTATAGAGTACGTAGGAGAGAAGGAAGGGAGAGAATGCAGAATGTGGTGTTAGTCATTTGATTTATTATTGTCACATGTACTGGGACACAGTGAAAAATATTGTTTCCGGTGCGCGATACAGACAAAGCATATCTTTCATAGAATACATAGGGGAGAAGGAAAGGAGAGGGTGCAGAATGCAGTGTTATAATTATAGCTAGAGTGTAGAGAAGGATCATCTGGGGCCTGGGATGGGATTGTTAATGACTCGATGAGCTGAATGGCCTTTTTGTGCACTGTAGGGATTCTATGATTTATCCAATAAACTTCACCACTCCTGCTGAGATTTTACCTCCCCTTCAGAAATGTATCTGAGAAAGTATTGGACAGAAGCCATGGCTGTACTGATGGGTTTTGTAATGGACAGGGATTCCTGACTGCATTAATGGGGTTTGTAATGGACAGGGGCTCCTGGCTGTATTGATGGGGTTTGTAATGGACAGGGGCTCCTGGCTGTATTAATGGGGTTTGTAATGGACTGCACCTGAGCTCAGCTCTGAATAGAAGCTCTGGTACCTGATTGCTGGTTTGATACTGAGCCTTACCTTACACACACGTCCGATGCGGGACTTGAAGGGGTCGCCAATCAGGGCAGTGCTGCTCTCAGTCTCACTGAAGAAAAAGTAAACCTCATCCATGTTGCTGTCCTCCGCTTTCACCCACGTTGACCCCACAAACCTCGGATCTAAAGTGGAAGAAGCTTACTGAAGCCCTCAATCAAGGCTGGCGATTGATTACAGACAAAAAAAACCCATTGGAAATGTACAGCAGCCCTGGGCGGCACACTGGCACAGATACCTCACAGCACCAGGGACCCAGGTTCAGTTCCTGGCTTGGGTCACTGTCTGTGTGGACTTTGCATGTTCTCCCTGTGTCAGCGTGGGTTTCCTCTGGGTGCTCCAGTTTCCTCTCACAATCCGAAAGATGTACAGGTTAGGTGGATTGGCCATGCTAAATTGCCCCTTACTGTCCAAAGATGTGTAGGTTAGGTGGATTGGCCATGCTGAATTGCCCCTTACTGTCTAAAGATGTGCAGGTTAGGGGGATTGACTGTGCTAAATTGCCCCTTAGTCTCCAAAGATGTGTAGATTACCTGGATTGGCCATGCTAAATTGTCCCTCAGTGTCCAAAAATGTGTAGATTAGCTGGATTGGTCATATTAAATTGTCCCTTAGTTTCCAGAGATGTGCAGATTAGGTGGATTTGCTGTGCTAAATTGTTCCTTTAGTGTCAGTGAGACTAGTTAGGGTAAATGCATGGAACTGTGTTCAGTGCAGACACGTTCAGCTTTGGCTGTCTGGGGATGTTAGTCCTGGCAGCACAGATACTCAGTGTATCACTGCGGATACACTCCCCTCCCCGACCCCGTGCAATACTCACTGTGAAACCATTTATCATCAGTCTTCATGTTCCTCAACCTCCCGAAACTGCGCTGTATCCAACCACTGCCCCCTGTGTCAGAGATTGCAGAGTACAGGCTTCCCTCTATAGTCAAGAGAGAAGCAGAATGAACAGAGAGGTAACAGGCAGTGACTACACCCACTTAGTTAACAATAGCATACAGTGAGGTTGACGCGTCGGGGATCACAGAAGAGGAGCGTGTGTGCGAGGTCGTGTTACATGACAACACAGACATAATACTGCCATATGTACAGGTCACTGTGCATTGTGATATCACAATCCCATTGGACCCAAACCCTTTCTCGTTCATTCCCATTGTACGCAATCCCAATGGATCAAAACCCCTTCCCAGTCACTCCCGTTATACATGATCCCAATTCCCTTCCAGTTCACTCCCATTGTACGCAATCCCAATGGATCCAAATCCTTTCCCAGTCACTCCCATTGTACACAATCCAATCCCGAACCTCTTCCCAGTCATCCCATTGTACATCATCCCAATGGGAATAGGTGACTCCAATGCTTTGAAATAGACCGGATTCACCTGCAGAATAACAGCCTGGAAATCTCTCTCTCTGTATCATACTCACCTACTGTAATGGTGATAGAGCGCTGAAGGGGTGATGGGGACAAGATCCCCTTCCCATCCTTGAGAAGCTGGTGTCCCTCGTTATCCTTCGCCAGATGGGTAGCGTTGTTCCGCTGTGAAACAGAAAATGGAAAAACTGGCAAGGGGACAAGCACAGATAAATAACCCCATCCGTTCAGTGGGGAACTCTGGATTTAGGACTGCCAATCCCAGCAAAGCACATAATGACATTTGAATTCAATTATAATAAAACCTTAAAGTCTGAATGGTGACCACAAAACCATTGTTGTAAAAAGAATATCCATCTAGCTAACTAATGTCCCCTTTATCATAGAATTTCTCCAGTGCAGGAGGTGGCCATTTGGCCCATTGTGACTGTATCAAATCTCTGACAGAGTATGTTACCCAAGTCCACCATCCCACCTTATCCCCGTTACACTTTTCCTGTGTCCAATCCCTCTAACTTGCACATCTTTGGATATCAGGGATAATTTAGCATGGCCAATCCATCTAACCTGTACATCTTTGGACACTAAGGGGCCAATCCACCCAACCTACAGATTTTTGGACTATGAGAGGAAACCGGACCACCTGGAGGAAAGCCAAGCAGACACGGAGAGAACGTTAGGCTCCGCACAGACAGTCAGCCGAGGCCAGAATTGAACCCAGGTTCCGTGGTGCTGTGAGTGCAACAGCACTAACCACCATGCCCTCCTTTTAGGGAAGGAAATCTGCTATCCTTAGCTGCTTGGGCCTACATGTGACTCCAGATGCATGCCCGTACAATGGTCAACTTATAATTGCTCCCTCTGAAATGGCTGGAGCAAGGCACCCAGTTCAAGGGGCAATCAGAGTGGCAATAAATTCTGGACCTTGCCCTGTGACTGCCACATCCCTGTGACAAAATTAAAACAAAACTTGGATGTGACTTGGTTTTTAAAGCTTCAAGAAGGGTTATCTTTACCAAAAACCAGCAGATGGGGTTTTCCGCGTGTGTTCCACAGACAATGATGGTGCTACTGTTAAGTCTCTGTATCACGGTGATCACATTCTTGCAGACGTCCTGTAAATGGAGAGGAGCACACGCTGAGCGTCAGGGTGAAGGCTGGCCACCCCAGTGAGCCCGATTCACCCACTCCACCAACCCCAGCCACCTCCCCTCAACAGGCGCGAGGCTTCGCTCGGGACTGTCCCACCCAACCTCAACCCTTTCACCTTGCACATCTTCCGATGCTAGGCCGGGTCTCCACACTGGGGTTGCGAACGCACTTTCCATGTTGCGCCTCTCACCGACTTGCACTCCTGAAAGACAGCAGCTCCCGCAGGGCCCCTGGAGTTCTACCCAACTTCTTGAGCACTACTGCTAACTCACAGATGATGCCCAAGATAGGACACAAGGAGCAAGGAGGGTTAGATAGAGTGGATAGTGAGAGCCTTTTTCCTTGGATGGAGATGGCTAGCACGAGGGGACATAGCTTTAAATTGAGGGATGATAGATAGAGGTAGGTTCTTTACTCAGAGTAGCAAGGACATGGAATGCCCCAGCTGTAACAGTAGTGGACTCACCAACATTAAGGGCATTTAAATAGGAGTAGTAGATAGAGAGGAACCGGTGGATGTGGTGCTTTTGGATTTCCAAAAGGTGTTTGATAAAGTGCTTCACAAAAGATTGCTGCAAGGTTAGGGTGCAGGCAGTTGGGGGTAGGGTGTTAGACTGGGTAGAGGATTAGTTGTCTAATAGGAAGCAGAGGATGGGTATTAATGGGTGCTATTCTGATTGGCAGCTGGTGACTAGTGGAGTGCCCCAGGGATCAGTGCTGGGACCTCAACTATTTACCATTTACATAGATGATCTGGAGGAAGGGGCTGAGTGCAGGGTGACAAAATTTGCTGATGACATGAAGATGAGTGGAAAAGCAAATTGCATGGAGGGTGTGGAAAGCCTGCAGAGGGATCTGGATAGGTTGAGTGAGTGGGCGAGGACCTGGCAGATGGAGTATAATGTTAGCAAATGTGAGGTTATCCACTTTGGTCGGAACAATGGTAGGAAGGATTACAATTTAAATGGCAAAAAGCTGCAGCATGCGACGGTGCAGAGGACCTGGGGGTCCTTGTGCATGAATTGCAGAAACACAGTATGCAGGTGCAGCAGGTGATTAAGAAGGCGAATGCAATGTTGGCCTTTATAGCTAGGGGGATAGAATATAAAAGTAGGGAGGTTCTGTTGCAGTTGTATAGGGTGCTGGTGAGGCTGCAGCTGGAGTACTGTGTACTCCAGCTTTTGGTTTTGGTCACCGCTTTCGAGGAAGGATATATTGGCCTTGGAGGGGATGCAGAGAAGGTTCACTAGGCTGATACCGGAGATGAGGGCATTGGATTATGAGGAGAGACTGAATAGGCTAGGTTTGTACTCTTTGGAGTTTAGAAGGCTGAGAGGGGATCTTATAGAGATGTATAAGATAATGAAGGGGATGGATAGGGTAGAGGTTGAGAGACTCTTCCCGCATAACAAAGATAGCAGGACTAAAGAGCACAGCCTCAAGATTGGCGGGGAGGAGGGGGGTTCAGATCAGAGTTGTGGAGGAGTTTCTTCATGCAAAAGGTGGTGAATCTTTGGAATTCTCTGCCTGATGAGGTGGTGGAGGCTACCTTGCTGAATATGCTCAAGTCAAGAGTGGATAGGTTTTTGATAGACAAGGGAATTAAGGGTTATGGGGAGAAAGCGGGAAAGTGGTACTGAACCACTACAGATCAGCCATGATCTTATTGAATGGTGGGGCAGGCTTGAGGGTCTGGTTGGCCGACCCCTGCTCCTATTTCTTATGTTCTTATGTAAATGGTCATTAGATAAACATATGGAATGATGTTGGAATAGTGTAGGTTAGATGGGCTTTAGATTGCTTTCACAGGTTGGCGCAACATCGAGGGCCGAAGGGCCTGGAACTGCCTTGTAATGTTCTATGTTCTATATTAAGTTATCCACTTTGTTAGCAGTAATGGGAAGACAGATTACTACTCAAATGGGTGTAAATTGAGAGAGGTGGATACTCAGTGAGACCTTGATGTCCTTGTGTTGCTGAAACTAAGCACGCACGTACAGTAGGCAGAATTCTTACTGTTATGGCTCCTGCTCTGCCCAAGACCGCAAAGAACTATAAAAGGTTGTGAATATAGCCCAGTCCCATCACGCAAACCAACCTCCCATCCATTGACTCCGTCTACACTTCCTGCTGCCTTGGAAAAGCACTCACCATCTTCCCGAGGCAATTAGGGATGGGTAGTAAATGCTGGGCTCGGCTCACATCCTGGAAGTGAACGTAATAAGAAGAAAGCTGGAAGACATCAGCAGCAGAGTTGTGTGTGTATGACACACCTCCATTCTGGATGTCATGCTACAAGGCAAGTTACAACTCCAATCCCTATATTGTCAGAAGGATATTGAATTACCAGAGAAGATACACAAAAGGTTTACGTAGAGACATAGATGATAGGAGCAGTAGGAGGCCATAAGACATAGGAGCAGAATTAGGTCATTCGGCTCATTGAGTCTGCTCTGCCATTCAATCATGGCTGATATTTTTCTCATTCCCCCCATTCTCCTGCTTTTTCCCCTGATCCCCTTATTAATCAGGAACCTATCTATCTCTGTCTTAAAGACACTCAGTGACCCCGGCCTCCTCTGCAGCAAAGAGTTCCACAGCTTCCTCATTCTCTGGCTGAAGAAATTCCTCCTCATCTCTGTTTTAAAAGATTGTCCTGAGGTTGTGCTCTTTGGTTCTAGTTATTCTTAGTCATGCAAACGTCCTCTCCATGTCCACTCTATTCAGGCCTTGCAGTATCCTGTAAGATCCCCTCCCTCCCCTTATCCCTCTAAACTCCAACGAGTACAGACTCAGAGTCCTCAACCATTCGGCCTTCGAGTCTGCTCCTCCATTCATCACCGTCATGGCTATCATCCAACTCAATAGCCTATTCCTATTTTCTCCGCAGAACCTTTGATCCCATTCATCCCCAAGTGCTATATCCAGCTGTCTCTTGAATACATTCAATGTTTTAGCTACATTCACAACCTTTTGTAGTTCCTTGCGGTCTTGGGCAGAGCAGGAGCCCATACCAAGCTGTGCCACAATTAGAAAGAATACTTTCTATGGCGCATCTGAAAAAGTTAGTGAGAGTCGTAGCAGATATGCCGAATTTCCTTAGAGGTGTTGGTGAGCTTTCTTAACTTTAGTGTCTGCGTGGAGGAACCAGAACAGGCGAGATTTGATGTGAACTTGGGGAAGGGACAGTGGGGCTGGGGGAGGGTGGGACGGGGAGAATATGGGATGGGAAGGGACTGTGAGACTGTATTATTGGAATGCAGGAGACCCATGCGGGGAGCACAAAACAGCAGTGGGGAGCACAAAACAGCAACAGGGAGCTGATGGGCCGAATGGACTGATTCCAGTGTTTACTAGTAGTGTAATTCTAAATGGGGTCAGCGAAGTAGTTTGAGCATTGAGTTCACGTCAGCTAACACTGTGGGGCTCAAACACGCAAGTACAGCCAGCGGAACGGGCTGGAAGGGCTGAATGGTCTCCCTCCTCCTGTTCAGGCAGAACCTAGTGGGATAGGATTTGTAGTCATTTAGAAAGAAATGAATTGATCAGGGATAGTCAGCATGGATTTGTGAAGAGAAAGGTCATGCCTCACAAACCTTATTGAGTTTTTTGAAAAGGTGACTAAAGAGATGGATAAGGGTAAGGCAGTTGATGTGTATGTGGATTTTAGCAAGGCGTTTGATAAGGTTCCCCATGGAAGACTACTGCAGAAAATGCAGATGCATGGGATTGAGGGAGATTTAGCAATTTGGATTAGGAATTGGCTAGCTGATGGAAGACAGAGGGTGGTGGTTGATGGGATATATTCAACTTGGAGTTTAGTTACTAGTGGTGTACTTCAGGGATCTGTTTTGAGGCCACTGTTGTTTGTTGTTTTTATAAATGACCTGGATGAGGGTGTAGAGGGATGGGTTAGTAAATTTGCTGACGACACCAAAGTCGGAGGCGTTGTAGACAGTGAGGATGGGTGTTACAGTTTGCAGAGGGACATAGATAAGTTGCAGAACTGGGCCGAGAAATGGCAAATGGAGTTTAATGTGGAAAAATGTGAGGTGATTCACTTTGCAGAATATAGGGCTAATGGTAGGACTCTTTGTAGTGTAGATGAGCAGAGAGATCTCAATGTACAGGTGCATAGATCTCTGAAAGTTGATACTCAAGCTGATAAGGTTGTTAAGAAGGCGTATAGTGCAATAGCATTTATTGGTAGAGGGATTGAATTTCAGAGCTGAGATGTTATTTGCAACTGTATGAAACTCTGGTGCGGCCGCACTTGGAGTATTGTGTACAGTTTTGGTCGCCACATTATAAGAAAGATGTGGAGGCATTGGAAAGGGTGCAGAGGAGGTTTACCAGGATGTTGCCTGGTATGATGGGTAGGTCTTATGAGGAAAGGCTAAGGGACTTGAAGTTATTTTCATTCGAGAGAAGAAGGCTAAGAGGTGACTTAATTGAGACATAAGATGATCAGAGGGTTAGATAAGGTGGATAGTGAGAGCCTTTTTCCTCGGATGGAGTTGGATAGAACGAGGGGACATAGCTTTAAATTAAGAGGTGGTAGTTATAGGACAGATGCTAGAGGTGGGCTCTTTACTCAGAGGGTAGTAAGGATGTGGAATGCCCAGCCTGCAGCAGTTGTGGACTCGTCAAGTTTAAGGTGTTCAAATGGGCAGTGGATAGGCATATGGATAGCATTGGAATAGTTTAGGATAGAGGGTCATAAAATTGGTTACATTGGTCGACGCAACATTGAGGGCCAAAGGGCCTATACTGCGCTGTAATGTTCTATGTTCTAAACCAGAACCACTCTTGATGGAGCACATAACACATTCCACAGGAGATAACAGGCCAGTTCGTGTACAAAGAATCTCTTCAGCAGCGCTATAAATTGTGACGGACATATACAGAGCAGAGAAAGATTTCTGAATGTTCACAGAACTGTGTAACAGAGTGAATCAATCTTACCGGATTCGGAGGCGCTTTACTCTTGCAGCTATCCATCGTATTATCGTCCAGGAATAACGGAATCTGAATGAAAAAGAGTTTACTCTAAATTCGTCAGTCGAGAATTTGTACATCTTTCTCCCAATTCCCCCAGCCGTTTCTCCTCCCATTCCTCCATCCCCTGTGCCTCAAAGCCCTTCTCATTCCCTCTCTACCCTCACTGAATCACAGAACTGTGACTGGGGCAGAAGGAGGCGCGCTGTGCCCTCCCCAGCTCTCCGAACAAACATCACGACCTAGTGCCCCATCTCGATTCAAATAACCCTCCAACGGTCCCTCAAACACTTCAATTGAACCTGCCTCCACCACACTTAGAGGTGGAACATTCCAGATCCTACCCCCTTCTCTTCATTACATCCTCCTCGGTTTTTCCACAGCTCCTTTCCCTCACCCTTTATCCCTCCCTTTCTACTCCCTCTTGCCCATTCCTCTCTTTCCCCCCTCCCCCAAATTTTCTCCATTCCTCTCCCGACTCCTCCCGTTGGCACTTCTTTCCTCAATTCCCCTCCCCTGCCCTCTCAATCCATTCCTTCCATTCTCCTACTCACTCCCCTGCCATGCCCCTCCACCTCCCCCTCCTTCCTGCCATGTCCCTCCCCCTCCCCTACTTCCTGCCATGTCCCTCCCTCTCCTCTACTCTCTGCCATGCCTGTCTGCCTCCCCTCCTCTCCGCCATGTCCCTCCCCCTACTTCTCCCCTCCCACTTTTTCCCTTCCATTTCTCCACCCATCTATTCTCCTTCCTCCGTTCCCCCACCAACTCCCATCCCTATCTCCTGTCTCCTCATTGCTCCATTTCCCTCCCCTCCCATGCCACACTGTTTGTCTCCTTCATTCTCCTCCACTTCTTCCCTCCTATTTCCCTCCCCACTCCTTCTCTCCACCCATCTGTCACCCCCTCACTCTTCCGTTGTGTTCCCCTCCTCAGTCCTTCCCTCTGTTCTGCTCCCCTCGTCTCCCCATCTCTCTGATTCCCTCCATTCCCCCTCCCTTCCATTCCCCCTCCCCTCTCCTCCCTTCCCTTCCCCGTCCCCTCCCCTCTCCCACTTCCCCTCCCCTCCTCCCTCCCGCTCTCCCTTCCCTCCCCCTGGAAGGCGCGGAAAGTCTGCAGAGAGATCTGGATAGGCTGAGTGAGTGGGTGAGGACCTGGCAGATGGAATATAACGTTAGCAAATGAAAGGTTATCCACTTTGGTAGAAATAATAAGAGAGATTATTATTTAAAGGGTGAGAAGCTGCAGCGTGCTATAGTACAGAGGGACCTGGGGGTCCTTGTGCATGAATCACAAAATCCAATCTGCAAGTCAGCAGGTGATCAAGAAGGCAAGTGGAATGTTGGCCTTTATGGCGAGGAGGATAGAATATAAAAGCAGGGAGGTCTCGCTGTAACTGTACAGGGCACTGGTGAGGCCACAACTGGAGGAGTACTGTGTGCAGTTTTGGTCACCGCGTTTGCGAAAGGATATATTGGCCTTGGAGGAAGTTCAGAGAAGGTTCGCTAGGCTGATTCCGGAGATGAGGGGGTTAGCTTATGAAGAGAGATTGAATAGATTGGGTCTGTACTCGTTAGGGTTTAGAAGACTGAGGGGGATCTTATAAAGACCTACAAGATAACGAAAGGGCTAGATAGGGTAGAGGTAGAGAGATTCTTCCTGCTTAGAAAGGATAGCAGGACTAGAGGGCACAGCCTCAAAATAAACGGGGAGGGCAGTTTAGATCAGAGTTGAGAAGGAACTTCTTCACTCAAAGGGTGGTGAGTCTCTGGAATTCTCTGCCTATTGAAGTGGTGGAGGCTCCCTCGCTGAATATATTTAAGTCATGGATAGATAGGTTTCTGATAGACAAGGGGATTAAGGGTTATGGGGAGAAAGCAGGAAGGTGGAACTGATTCACTTCGGATCAGCCATGATCTTATTGAATGGTGTGGCAAGCTCGAATGGCTAGATGGCCTACTCCTGCTCCTATTTCTTATGTTCTTCCCTCTCTTCCTTCCCCCTCCCCTCCACAGTCTTCCCCTCCCCTTCATTCCTCTCCATTCCCTTCCCCGCCCCTCCATTCCGCAGGAAGAGCCAATGTCACTCAGACAACCACATCCATGTCCCCTGTCCAGGGTGGGGTGAGGCAGGGGGGAGAGAGAGAGAGAGACACACACACACACACAGGGGGGGCTACAGTCAGTACCACTTTCTGGGAAACATTGGTCTCATTGAAGGAGAGCAGGAGGACGCTGCCTGTGGCTCCAATGTACAGTGAATCTGACCCCTGGTCATGAAAATGAACTGTGAACTTCTGGGGGAGCTGGAAGTCCAAATGAGGCAGATCTGAGAGAGAGAGAACAGCAATCAATAAAAACGCCTACACAAATGTACAGGCAGCCAAAATATACACACAAAACCAAAATAGACATGGACAGCCAAAATATACACACACAAATGTACAGACGGCCAAAATATACATAGACAATGAAAATATGCACACACAAATATACAGGCAGCCAAAATATACACACACAAATGTACAGGCAACCAAAATATATTCAGACAACCAAAATATACACACACAAATGTACAGGCAGCCAAAATATACATGGACGATGAAAATATACATGGACAAATGTACAGGCAACCAAAAAATACGGACAGAAATATACACACAAAACCAAAAATGTACACACCAAAATATACACACAAAAATGTACACAAAAATATACACAACAAAATGTACAAGTAAAAATATACAGACACCAAAAATATACACACAAAACCAAAATATACAAACAAAAATAAACACAACCAAAATATTTAAACAAAAATATCAGACACCAAAGATATACACACACAAAATCTATCTATAGACAGCCAAAATATACACAGACAACCAAAATTTTATGCAGACAGCAAAAATGTACGGGAACCAAAAATATACAGATTACCCGAAATAAACAAACAAAATATACAAGCAAAAAAAATACAGATAACCAAACAAAAACGCAATAACACTCCCCCGTCCCCTTCTTTCCCTTTCTGGGAATCAGACAGGTACAGAAATCCTTAAAGTATTAACAGAAACATCATCTCCGCACTCCACCCAGCAGCCGGGGATGCCGCATTGAGGGTCCGAAACTGGTGCATTGCAGGCGCAGCAAGATCCCAGGACTGGGTGGGGTGGGGGGGGTGGAAAAAAACATTCCGAAATACAGATTTCTTCTTTTAAAGTACCCCCCCTCCCCCCCACTCTCGCCCCAGCAGGGAACAAGGTGAGTGCTGAATTGGAAATTCATCCATCTGGGAGTGGAAGGTCTCCCTTTCCAGCTGAGAGGGAGGGGTTGGGGTGGGAAAGGCAGACAGTTTAAAGCTCCCTCCCTAGTTTGCAGACGGAGATGTCCTGGGGTGAGTGGGTTACCTGTCGGTGTGAATCTGAGCCTGGGGCTATGCTCCACCGCGCCCAGAAGCAAGAGGTGAGCCAGCGTCAATATTGCAGCTTTCAGCATCTCCTGTGCCGTGCCGGCTTGCCCCTTCACATGGAAATCTGCAGCACAGCCTCTCCCTCTCTCCTTTTCTCTCCTTCCAACAACCTCGACTAACTGTGGCCAGCCTCCTCCCACAGCTCTCCTGCTCAGACTAGCACTGGGCTGCCTACACAGAGTAAGAGGGTAAAGGAGATGGAGAGGATGAGAGAGAGGGAAGGATGGATCCTCCCCCAGAACTGGCAATCTTCTGAGCTTAGTCAAAGCTCTGCAAAGCCTTGCCACGTCGCTACGTCCTGCCCCCTCTATGTTGCATTTCGTTCTTTTTTTTCCCTCTCTTTGTCTCTGGAGACATGTTGTTCTTGTGAGATTATCTTTTTTTTCTCCCCCAAAAGTTGGGCAATGTTTCAGTGGCCAGAGAAGGTCCGCGCTCTCCCCAACCGCCCTCCCATTTCAGTTTTGTCTTCATATCCCAGCCTGCCTCCTCCATGCCTACCTCCTCCCCGTCCATGCCTTCCTCTCCCCATGCCTACCTCCCCCCTAGGGCTACTTCCTCCCCATGGCTACCTCCCTTCCATGCCCACTGAGGGCACAGTGGCTTAGCACTGCTGCCTCACAGCGCCGGGGACCTGGGTCCAATTCCCAGCCTTGGGTCACTGTGCAGACTCCGCACAGACATTCTCCCTGTGTTTGTGTGGATTTCCTCCCACAGTCTGAAAGACACGCTGGTTAGGATGGATTGGCTGTGCTAAATTCTCCCTCAATGTACCCAAACAGGCGCCAGAGTATGACGACGAGGGTACACTGAGGAAGAATTTAATTGCGGTAAGTAACTTCACGGCAGTGTTAATGTAAGCCTACTTGTGACACTGATAAATGAAGTTACATCCCCCGCAAGCCTGCCTTCCCTCACCTCCTTTCCTGCTTCACCCCCATCTCCCTCCTTCCTGACTCCCCGCCATCTGTTTCCTTCCTGCCTCCCTCCCCCCATCTGCCTCCTTCTTGCCTCCCCCTGTTGCTCCTCATGCCTGCCTTCACTTGTTCACCCCAGTCCTGTCTCCCCCCATTCCTTTTCATGCTTGACTCCTCCCCACTGTCCTCCTTTCTGCCCACTCCCTTCACCTTCCCTTCCCCCCACCCGTCCCTCTTCAACCTCCCCCCCCACTTCCCCTCCGTTTCCCCCCACCTTCCCCCCCCTCCTCTGCGCTCACCCTGCCTCCTCCCCCCACCTATTCCCCTTCCTGCCTCCCCACTTGCTGCTTCCCCCCCATCTCTCCCTTCCTGTTCCCCCCCTACCTCCCCCGCGACTCCCCCTCCTCACCTGTTCACTTCCTTTCTTGCCCCCACCTCCCGGCCGCCATGGCTGCTGCCGGCCCCACCTCCCACTTTCTGTCATCCCCCTACCTCCCATGCCTGCTTCCCTCCCCCCATGTCTGCCTCCCCCTCACCCCTCCCACATTGCCTCCGCTTATCCCTAGTGTGTGCATGGACAGCATGTCCTCATTATCGGAAAAGGTTGTGTAATTTCTTGCTAGTGCAATATAAATAGAGACTCTGTGGGATAATTCACTCACTCTTCTCTCAGCTGATTGATGGCATGCCCCTCTTTCACTGAAACCATCCCCTGCTCCACCATAATGATTAGCCCTGACTACACAGTTGAATTACCCTGCTGCATTAATTCTAATGAAGAGATTGAACAAGCTGCTGCCACTTTGCATTAAAAGCTTTCTTGGCAAACACTTGTGTAGATCATCCATCAATTCCCATCAGCTCCCAGAGATAAGCTGCAGCCTTTACCTTTCAGAACTCTGTTGTAGGCTCACACTGTGTGTTTCAGAGAGGGACCCTCCCAGCCCTGCCTTTGTGCGCTGTCCATGGCTGTCGGGTGGCATAGTTTGATAGCACTGTTGCCCCACAGCGCTAGAGAATCGGGTTCGATTCCCGGTCTAGGGTTATTGTTTGCATGTTCTCCCAGGGAGTTTTCTTCGGGTGCTCTGGTTTCTTCCCACACTCCAAAGATGTGTACATTAGAAGGATTGGCCATGCTAAATTACTCCTTAGTGTCCAAGAATGTGTATGTTAGGTGGATTGGCCATGCTACATTGTTCCTGAGTGTCCAAAGCTGTATAGATCAGATGGATTGACAATGCTGAATAGCCCCTCAGTGCCCAAAGATGTGCGGATTAGGTGGATTGGCCATGCTAAATTGCCCCTTAGTGTCAGGGTGATTAGCAGAGTAAATGCATGGGTTAATGGGGATAGGGCCTGGGTGGGATTGTTGCCGGTGCAGGCTCGATGGGCTGACTGGCCTCCTTCTGCACTGTAGGGATTCTGTGATTATTATAGGGCATGTGATCTGGGCTGATTCCTGGATGTGATAAACCTCCTGTTCTAATGTACATGGATACTTAGACAGAAGACAGTTACCATTGCTTGAAGGAGTCAATGTGACCACCACCCAGTGTGGTTCCGAGGCAGAGGCGCTGGAGGATGCCAGGCCCTGCCATCGGCTCTGCCCCATGCTTGCTGGCATCTGCTGGAATAGTTTAGAAGCAAAGTAGGCTCCCCCCGCTTCCCCTTTCCACCTCACCCTGATGAATGTTTGGCATCAGTGAGGCCTTCTGTGGGCAAATAGCTGTCACTTGCCTCATTCCCCCCCCCCCCCCCCCCCCCACCCCCCGCACCCGCCGCACAACTGACTCATTCCTCATCAGCGGCTAAGGGGACTCTGGGACTGGGCACCTACCCTCAGAGACACTGTTTGGAGGTTGCCCCACAAGAAGACACCACTCTCCATCCAAACAGTGCAAAAATACTTTATTGAGGTTCCTTTGCTCAAGAAGCTTCGTAGCAAATCCCGTAAATCTCAGAGCAAGACGGACGCTGGTCAAAGTCTTCGCAGCCGTAATGTTGCGCTCAATCCAAATCCAGCCCCCTCTAAGTCTGACACTGGTGAATGACAGAAGTTCCTTTCCAGGACATCCCCGAGGGATTAAGGACTCTTGTACGTACACGCAGGAGCCTAGCTATGTGCCAGGACCAGTTGTATGGTTCATTCCCACTGCCTCACTCCCACCAATCACTATTGGGAGGTAGCAAGTCACAGGAGTAGAATTAGGCTACTCGGCCCATCGAGTCTGCTCCCCCATTCAATCATGGCTGATGTTTTTCTCATCCCCCATTCTCCTGCCTTTTCCCCATAATCCCTTATTAATCAGGAACCTATCTATCTCTGTCTTAAAGACATTCAATGACCCAGCCTCCTCTGCGGCAAAGAGTTCCACAGATTCCCCACTCTCTGGCTGAAGAACTTCCTCCTCATCTCTGTTTTAAAGGATCGCCCCTTTAGCCTTATATTGTGCCCTCTGGTTCTAATTTTTCCCGCTAATGGAAACATCTTCTCCACGTCCACTCTATCCAGGCCTCGCAGTATCCTGTAAGTTTCAATAAGATCTCCTCTCATCCTTCTAAACTCCAACGAGTACAGATTCAGAGTCCTGAACAGTTCCTTGTCCTATGCCTGGGCGGTAATGGGACCGACAATTGCCTAATTACCATCTTCCCCGTTTTGTTTGTGGCTGTCGACTGACCTCAGCATTGCTACGTAGTCCTGTTAGACCCTGTCCTGGGGGCCTGAAGAATAGGACACACCTCCACCACCTCTGAGCCAGGTGAGAGGGAGGCAGTGGCACAGTAGTATTGTCACTGGGCTAGGAACTCCAGATTCTTATTGTATTCAAATTTCACCATCTGCCATGGTGGGATTTCAACCCAGGAATCCCACCACAGCAAATGGTGAAATTTGAATACAATCTAGAAGCCATTGTAGATAAAAAGTATCTTACTCATAAATGCCTCCTTTTAGGAAAGGAAATCTGCTGCCCTTACCTGATCTGGCCTACAGATGACTCCAGCTACCACCCCCCTGCCACCTCTCTGTCTCTTTCTCTCTCTCTCACACACACACACACACACACACACACACACACACACACACACACACACACACAGCAAAGTGGCTGACTGAGAGGCCTAGATAGTGTGGACATGGAGAGGATGTTTCCACTAGTAGAAAGAGACTAGCAGTCAAGGGCACAAGCTCGAAGGAAAAGACATTCCTTTAAAACTGAGATGAGAAAAAATTTCTTCAGCCAGAGAGTGGACACTCAAGGGCAACTTAGCATGGCCAATCCACCTAACCTGCACAACTTTGGACACTAAGGGACAATTTAGCATGGCCAATCCACCTAACCTGCACAACTTTGGACACTAAGGGACAATTTAGCATGGCCAATCCAGCTAAGCTACACACCTTTGCACATTAAGAGACAATTTAGCATGGCCAATCCACCCTAACTTACACATCTTTGGACACTTAACCTGCAAATCTTTCGAACTGTGGGAAGAAACCGAAGCATCCGGAGGAAACCCACGCAAACGTGGGGAGAACGTGCAGACTCCGCGCAGACAGTGACCCAAGCCAGGAATCAAACCCGGGTCTCTGGAGCTGTGAGGCAGCAGTCTAACCCACTGCATCAGCGCACTGCAGCCCTCGTTTTACTGCGTTTTAGCACAGCATGACAGCGCTTGAGAGTGGGGAAGCACCCACTCAGTGTGTTCAGTGTCATTGTGTGAAATTCAGTTTACCCTGTGTATCATAAGAGGGAGCTCCCTTGCTAACTGACAATGTAATCTTTGTCCTGTCATTATAGGAGCAGCTGCACGATAACTGACATAGCCTGAGAATTAAACCCTCAGCTCAAATCAATCCCCAAACTCAGTTCCATCCATCCCTCCACAATATCTCCTGCTCCAACTAAAAAAAATTAAACCAGAGACACTCTGTGATCAAGGCCCAGAGTTCCTGATTTTTAAACAAAATCCTTATACCCAGATTCCCTCTACATATTGAGGCACTGTTTTATAGTCATTCTCAGGACTTGGGTCTCACTGGTTAGGCCAGCACTCTATATGCCCCTCCCTAATTCCCCCTCAAGAAAGTAGTCAGTGAGCCACTGCCTTCAATGCGCTGCAGTCCCTTGTGGGGTAGGTACACCCACAGCGCTGTTAGGGAGGGAGTTCCAGGATTGTTATTGGACATCTTTCAGTCCCCATGTGTGGGGTAGGTACAGCCACAGTGCTGTTAGGGAAGGAATTCTCGATTCCTGGCTCGGGCCAGTGTCTGTGCGGAGACTGCACATTCTCCTTGTGTCTGTGTAGGTTTCCGCCGGGTGCAGTGGTTTCCTCCCACAGTCCAAAGATGTGCAGGTTAGGTGGATTGGTGGGGTAAATACATGGAGTTGCAGGGATGGTCCTGGTCAAGTTTATCTGTTAGAGACGCAATGGGCCAAATGGCCTCATCTGCACTGTAGGGTTTCTGTAATTCTACAATAGGATGTCAAGTGGCTCGAAGGGAGGAACTGGCAGGTAGTGGTGTTCCGTGTAATGTCCGTTTGTCTCCCCCCCCTCCCCCCCCCCCCCCCCCCCCACCCACCCTCCCCCCCACCCCTGCCTTGTCCTTCTAGATGTAGAGATGGTAGGTTTGGAAGGCGCTGTCGAAGGAGCCTTTGAGAGTGGCTTATCATGAGAGAGTGAAGGCAATCCCTGATTCTGAACCCCTTGGTGTTCGATAGTGTTCTCAACGGTGGGACCCCTTCAGAAGGGATTGTAAAGATGCCACTTGCCTTTGTAGAAAGAAGATTGTACAGTCATATTTGAGAAGAGTCACTGATGGTCAGATTCTCTGCTTTTTAACAGGATGGAAAAATGTTATAGCAACAGAGAAACTCGGTCTTCAGAAGAGATCTTAATGACGCGATGGGCTCCACTGGTCTGACCTTGTATTTTGCAACAAGTTGATAGCCAGCCCTACAACCGATGTGTAAAGCATGTGAGAAGGCAGCAAGAGGCAAGTCCTTAATGTTTTAATACAAGACGTTCTGGCCTCTGAGTGCCCGTAGGCGTACAGGATGTCACTTAATCTGAGAACACTACAAAACCATGCAGCCAAGTGAGAGACGACGTATCGAGTGCAGAGGTCAGGAAACGGGACCTAACTAGACTGTGCCGGCTCTGAGCCAAGCCACCCCCCACCCCCTACCTTCCCCAGCTCTTTTATCTGGCCCTGCTGCTCCAGGCATCCTTGTCGGAGTGACTATAACAAGGACGAGATCACGCATTGGCCAATTATTGGCCAATGTCAGGGGCATAGAATCATAGAAACTCCATAGTGCAGAAAGAGACCATTCAGCCCATCGAGTCCGCACTGACCACAATCGCACCTACTCTCTTATTCCTACATATTTACCAGCTAATACCCCTAACTTATGCATCACAGAACACTAAGGGACAATTTAGCACGGCCAATTCACCTAACCTGCACATCTTGGACACTAAGGAGCAATTTAGCATGGTCAATCCACCCTAACCTGCACATCTTGGACACTAAGGAGCAATTTAGCATGGTCAATCCACCCTAACCTGCACATCTTGGACACTAAGGAGCAATTTAGCATGGTCAATCCACCCTAACCTGCACATCTTGGACACTAAGGAGCAATTTAGCATGGTCATCCACCCTAACCTGCACACTTGGACACTAAGGAGCAATTTAGCAGGTCAATCCCCATCTAATCTATACATTTGGACAAAGAAACAATTTAACATGGCCAATGCACCTTAACCAGCGCATCTTTGGACTGTAGGGGCAAACTGGAGCATCTGGAGGAAACCCATGCAGACACGGGGAGAACATTAATAAAATTAGGAGAGCCAGAAGAGGTCATGAGAAGGCCTTGGCTGGTAGGATTAAGGAGAATCCCAAGGCCTTCTACAAATATGTGAAAAGTAAAAGGATGAGAAGAGAAGGGATAGGACCTATAAAAGGTGAAGGGGGAAAAGTCTGTATGGAACCGGAAGAAATGGCAGAGGTGCTTAATGAGTACTTTGCCTCAGTATTCACGGTGGAAAGTGATCTGGGAGGATGCACTACAAGTTTGCGGCAGACTGAAAAGATTGAGTATGTAGATATTAAGGAAGCGGATGTGTTAGAACTTTTAAATGCTATCAAGATAGACAAGTCTCCGGGACCAGATGGGATGTACCCCAGGTTATTGTGGGAGGTGAGGGATGTCATTGCAGAGCCCCTGGCGATGATCTTTGCGTCGTCGATGGAGACGGGAGAGGTTCCGGAGGATTGGAGGATTGCGGATGTGGTCCCTATTTTCAAGAAAGGGAACAGGGATAGTCCTGGAAATTACCGACCGGTGAGTCTGACCTCAGTGGTTGGTAAGCTGATGGAGAGGCTTCTGAGGGACAAGATTTACGAGCATTTGGAGAAGTTTAGGTTGATTAGAAATAGTCAGCATGGTTTTGTAAAAGGCAGGTCGTGCCTTACGAGCTTAATTGAGTTCTTCAAAAATGTGACTGAACACATTGACGAAGGAAGAGCAGTGGACGTGGTGTACATGGACTTCAGCAAGGCATTTGACAAGGTCCCACATGCAAGACTTCTTGAGAAGGTGAGAGGCCATGGGATCCAAGGGGCTTTGGCCTTGTGGATCCAGAACTGGCTTGCCTGCAGAAGGCAGAGGGTGGTTGTGGATGGCTCTTTTTCTGCATGGAGGTCGGTCACCAGTGGAGTGCCCCAGGGATCTGTTCTAGGACCCTTGCTGTTTGTCATTTTCATAAATGACCTGGATGAGGAAGTGGAGGGATGGGTGAGTAAGTTCGCCGATGACACGAAGGTCGGTGGTGTTATGGATGGTCTGGAGGGATGTCAAAAGTTGCAGCATGACATCGACAGGATGCAAGACTAGGCGGAGAAGTGGCAGATGGACTTCAACGCGGATAAATGTGTTGTCCATTTTGGCAGATCCAACGGGATGAATGAGTACACTATCAAAGGTAGGAGTCTTAGCTGTGTGGAAGAGCAGAGGGATCTTGGGGTCTGGGTCCATAAGACTCTCAAATCGGCCTCCCAGGTGAAGGATGTGATTAAGAAAGCTTACGGTGTACTGGCCTTCATTCATCGAGGGATTGAGTTCAGGAGTCAGGAGGTAATGCTGCAGCTTTGTAGGACCCTTGTCAGACCACACTTGGAGTACTGTGCGCAGTTCTGGTCGCCTCACTATAGGAAGGACGTGGAAGCTATTGAAAGGGTGCAGAGGAGATTTACAAGGATGTTGCCTGGATTGGGAGGCATGCCTTATGAAGACAGGTTGAGGGAGCTGGGACTGTTCTCCCTGGAGAGACGAAGGTTGAGAGGCGACCTGATAGAGGTTTACAAGATGTTGAGAGGATTAGATAGTGTGGACTCTCAGAGACTATTTCCCAGGGCTGAAATGGTCACGACGAGAGGGCACAGATTTAAGGTGCAGGGAAGCAAGTACAGAGGGGATGCTAGGGGAAAGTTTTTCACTCAGAGGGTGGTGAGTAAATGGAATCGGCTGCCGTCGGTGGTGGTTGAGGTGAACTCGCTGGGGTCTTTTAAAAGACTTCTGGATGAGTATATGGGATCCAATGGGATTGGGTGTTATAGATAGGTCTATGGCTGGGTAGGTTTTGATGTGTTCGGCACAACTTGTGGGCCGAAGGGCCTGTTTGTGCTGTAGTGTTCTATGTTCTATGTTCTAACATGCAGACTCCACACAGACAGTGACCCAAGCCAGGAATCGAACCCGGATCCCTGGAGCTGTGAAGCAACAGTGCTAACCCACTGTGCCATTCTGTCGGCAGGTTTTTATTATCCATTCCTGGTTCACGGGCATCGCTGGCTGGGTCCACATTTATTCCCTGTCTCTATTTGCCTCTTGGAAGGGCTGTTGAGAGTCAACCATATTGCTATGTGGCTCTGAAGTCACATGTAGGCCAGACCAGGGCAGTGGCGGATTAACTACCACCCAGAGCCCCCAGACTAAGCTTTAGTAAGGCCCCCTACCCTTGCCTTCTGCCCCACCCTTCGCTGAATAGAACAATATAACTTATCTAACATCACTATTTAACGAAGTGAGTAGTGAATAGCCGGGGGCAAGGTCAGGGGCCTTACTAAAATTTAGCATACGGGTCTGGGTGATAGTTATATTATTGTATTATGTATAATGTCCTACATGTTAATATCATAAAGTTTTATACTAATCAATTACAACCCTTTTATTCATTTAGTTTTTGTTTTCTTTACATTTGTACTTAAAAAGCTTCTGTGTTTTTTCATTTATACCTACTCATAGGAGAGATTAGGTAAACTGGGGTTGTTTTCCCTGGTAAGATGGAGAATGAAGAGAGACCTAATAGAGGTGTATAAAATTATAAGGGGTATGGATAGGGTGAAGAGTGGGAAGCTTTTTTCCAGGTCGGAGGTGACGATCACGAGGGGTCGCAGGTTCAAGGTGAGGAGGGGGCGAGGTTTAACTCAGATATCAGAGGGATGTATTTTACACAGAGGGTGGTGGGGGCCTGGAATGCACTGCCAAACAACGGTGGTGGAGGCAGACATGCTGGGATCGTTTAAGACTTATCTGGACAAGAGCAGACTGGGAACGGAGGGATACAGAAGAATGGTGTAGTTGGACCAATGGACAGTGCAGGTTTGGAGGGCCGAAGGTCCTGTTTCCTGTGCTGTATTGTTCTTTGTACAAATCAATTACAGCTCTTTTGTTCATTTAGTTTTTGTTTTCTTTACATTTGTACTTAAAAAGTTTCTTCGTTTATACCTATTTATAAGTATTTGTTATATTAATTCACCCACGGGGTATACTTATGAAAATTTATTCCTCCTTAAAAGGGTTAAACTAATTTTTTGTTGCTCTCAGGGCCCCTTCCCTTCCAGGCCCCTAGTCTTAAGCCTAATGGTTAATCTGCCTTTGGACCGGGGTAAGGATAGTAAACTCCCTCCCTAAAGGGAACCAGATGGGTTTTTCCGACAATGGGTCATCAGTAGATTCTTAATTTTTAAATTGAATTCAAGTTCCACCATCTGCCGTGGCGGGATTCGAACCTCAGTCCCCCAGACATTAGCTGGAGTTTCTGGATTAATATCCCAGTGATAATACCACTAGGCCATCATTTTCCCCATTACTGGTAAATGGGCAGTATTGCCTGGGTCTCCATAATGAGTTGGCAGAATTGCATTAAGCTTATTTTTAATTTACCCTTCATCATCCTTTTGAGGGTATTAGATTGGGGATGGGTGGTGGTGGGGTGCGGGGAGGGTAAATTCAGATCCCTTTGGAACTCTCACTCCCCTGTCCCTTTGTGCACTTCGAAGCTTATTAGTGTCACAAGTGAGGCTTCCATTAACACTGATGTGAAGTTGCTGTGAAAATCCCCCTAGTTGCACAGTCCTGTTTGGGTACACTGAGAGGTAATTTAGCATGGCCAATCCACTCTAACCAGCATGTCTTTCAGACTATGGCAGGAAACCGGAGCACTGTAGGAAACCCACACAGACCCAGAGAATGTGCAGACTCTGTACAGACTGTGACCCGAGCCGGGAATCGAACCCGGTCCCTAGCATTGTGGGGCAGTAGTCCTAACCCACCGTGCCACTATCACCTTCCCGAGGGGCAATTCAGAGATTGAGGAGGCATTGCGTCTGCAGGGCAGGATTTAATCATAGGAGGATAATGGATAAGTTTTGTGGGTTGACATAGCATGGAAACAGGTCCTTCGGCCCAACTCAGCTGCCCTTTCTTTTAAACCTCTAAACCTGTGTTTGGACCATATCACCCTATACCCATCTTATCTTGTAACTGTCAAAATGCTTTTTAAAAGGCAAAATTGTCCCCACCTCTACTACTACCTCTGGCAGCTTGTTCCAGACACTCACCGTCCTCTGTGTGAAAAAAGTTGTCCCTCTGAACTCTCTCCCCTTAAATCTATGCCCTCTAGTTTTAGATTCCCCTACTTCTGGGAAAAGGTATTGACTATCTAGCTGATCTGTGCCCCTCACTATTTTATAGACCTCTATAAGATCATCCCTCAGCCTCCTACATTCTAGAGAAAACAGTCCCAGTCTATCTAGCCTCTCCTTATAACTCAAATCCTGCCAGCATCCTAATAAATGTAGGCTCCCTCATTATTTTATAGACCTCTATAAGATCACCCCTCAGCCTCCTACACTCCAAGGGGGAGAAAGAAAGCCCACCCAGTGAACGAGGAATACTTTTGCTGGCGAACAGGGGTGACAATCCTGGGTTGGTGTCGCATCTCCACCCTCCCCCCTCCCCCCCAGCACTGCATCGTGCCCACAATCTAAGTACGCTGAGATCAGCTGTGGTGTCAACCTTGGGTAAGATCGGCCAATTCAGCATGGGCAGGAACACAGAATCTGAGATCTACCAAATTAAGCTGTACAATTACCGTCCCCTCCTTCTCCCTGCCCCCCTTCTCAATCTGACCTCAGGTGGGGGAGCTTGTCCTGCAGTGATACCCTTCCCCCAACTCCCCCTGTTTTCAGAACATTTTTGTGGTGTATTTGATAGCCTCTGACTCGGCGTCCGTCCCGCTGGACTGCATCATCTCGACGTCACTGGTGTGTTTGACCGGCCCTTTCACCCTGCTCCACGCCAAAAGCAGAGCGAAGCAAAGCCCAACCACACCGAGGAAGGTCACTGAGCCCATGGTGGTGACCACCCACAGGACCCTTTTGTCCAGGGCTGCGCCCAGTGGAGCCACCCCTGAGCTGTGACTGACTGGCGAGTGAGGGGAAGGGTCAAGGGTGGCGCTCGGCGTGAACCCTCGCACCTGGAGGAAGGCGCTGGCGGTGTCTGTGCCTGCGGCGTTGCTGGCTGTGCACTGGTAGGTGCCACCATCTCGTGCCTGGGCGTACCAGATCTCCAGGGAGCCGTCACTGCCCACCCTGATCCTGCCCCCCTGCCCGCTGCTCAGGACCTGCTGCCGGGGCGTGGTCCACTGGACGGCGGGGGCCGGCTCCCCTTCGGCCCGGCACTGGAATCTCACCGTGTCTCCCTCCGCCACCATGGCGATGTGCACCAGCTCGCCCAGGATCCTGGCGGGGCGGCAGACGAAGGAGCCGGGTGGGAGGACGTCCCCAAAGTCCTCGAACACCATGCCCCGGGCAGAGGGGGGGCTGGCGCAGACAGGCTGGCGCTCCCCGAAACTCAGCCGCTCCCTTCCCGCCACCAGCCACAGGAGCCTGCAGTCGCAGGCCAGAGGGTTGTCGTCCAGTCGCAGCATGGCCAGACCCCCGTCAGGGTGGAAGGCTGACTCCTCCAGGGTCTGCAGCCGGTTCCCAGAGACGCTCAGAGCCTGGAGGCCAACCAGATCCCGAAAGGCGGAGGGTTGGATGGCAGAGAGGCGCCCGCCAACCAGGCGCAGCTCGCGGAGGCGGGCCAGCTGGCCCAGTGAGTCCTCCCGGATCTCCGCGATGGGGTTGTAGGACAGATCCAAGAACTGGAGGTACACCATGTGGCTGAGCGCGGCGTAGGGGACAGAGCTGAGGTTGCAGTGGGTGATGGACAGCGAGGTTAGGTTGAGGCCGTGTAGAGAGTCGGGAGTCAGAGTGCCGAGCCTCGGCCACCTCTTGATCTCCAGCACCCGTAGTTTGCGCAGCTGCTGGAAAGAATTGTCCTGCAGCACCGCTACCTTTAGCCCCCGGAACTGCAATGCCGTCAGATTGCCGAGGGCGGAGAGCGCAGTGGTGGGGAGGATGCTGGAATTGGCCTTCCCCAGCGTGAGGCACTGCAGGCCCCTCAGACCAATGAATGCCCGGGGCGCTACGTAGACCAGATCTTCGCCCAGTTCCAGCTGGCGCAGGCTGGGCAGCTCGCCGGCGAAGGTCTCATCCAGTAGGACGGCCAGAGGGTTCCCGCCAACATCCAGGGCAGTGAGGTTGGGCGCCGTGCCCAGGACACCTGGCCAGATGGTCTTCAGCCGGTTATTTGTCAACCGCAGTGTGCGCAGGCTGGACAGGCCGACCAGTGCCCCGGGCCCTAGGTGGGAGATGAGGTTGGCACTGAGGTCCAGCTCCTCCAACTGCGAGAGTTCGCTGAGTTCACCTGGCCTGACGGAGGTGAGGAGGTTCTCACCGAGGTCCAGCACCCGCGTCTCTGGAGGAACTCCTTCAGGAACAGCCGTCAGCCCCCTCCTGCGGCAGGACACAGTTCCGTTAGACATCTGACACTCGCAGGACGAGGGGCATCCCTGTGTACAGGTGGCCAAGAATATCAGGAGGAGCGGCGGCACAAGACGCGGCCATGAGTAGGCCAGACCTTTGGCACAAAGCTGGGCATCTCTACAAGACGATATCTCTTCCATCTGAACAGAGGAGAACACAGAATGAGATAACCATTAAAGAAACTCCACTCCTTCCACAAACCATCCTAGGGTTAAAGCTGCAAAAACTATTGGAAAAGATTCTTAGGGAGAGGATTTACTCACATTTGGAAGCAAATGGACTTATTAGTGAGAGGCAGCACAGTTTTGTGAAGGGGAGGTTGTACTTGCAAACTCGATTGAGTGTCTTGAGGATTGATGAGGGTAGCAGAGTGGATGTTGTCTACATGGACTTCAGTAAGGCCTCTGACAAGGTCTCTCATGGTGTAGAAGGCGCAGTTGTACGGGTGAGCTGGTAAGCTGGATGCAAAACTGGCTCGGTCAAAGAAGTCATGATGTGGAGATGCCGGTGTCGGACTGGGGGGGTAAACACAGTAAGAAGTCTCACAACACCAGGTTTAAGTCCAACCAGTTTATTTGATAGTAATCCCACAAGCTTTCGGGGTTTGCCCTTCATCGGGTGAATGGAGAGTTCTGGCCTCTGACAGAGCATGTAACAGCACAGACAGTTTACATATTACTGATTAGAATGCGAGTCTTTCCAACTAACCTGCTATTCAAGACAATGTGAGTGGAAAGGGCATTGTGCATAGGTTAAAGAGATGTGTATTATCTCCACACAATATAGTAAGTGAGGTTTTGCAAACCCAGGCAAGTCATGGGGGTTACAGGTAGTGTGACATGAACCCAAGATCCTGGTTGAGGCCGTTCTTGTGCGTGTGGAACTTGGCTATCAGCCTCTGCTCAGCAACTCTGTGCTGTCGTGTGTCGTGAAGGTCTGTGATCTCGTGGTAAGCGTTCTTCAAGGCAGCCTTCACCCTTCATCTCTTTAATCTATGCATAATGTTCTTTCCACTCACGTTGTTGGTATCTTTAAGACTTGAATAGCAGGTTAGTTGGAAAGACTCGCATTCTAATCAGTAATATGTAAACTGTCTGTGCTGTTATATGCTCTGTCTGAGACCAGAACTCTCCATTCACCTGACGAAGGGCAAACCCCGAAAGCTTGTGAGTTTACTATCAAATAAATCAGTTGGACTTAAACCTGGTGTTGTGAGACTTCTTACTCAGTCAAAGAATTCATGGTGTGGAGATGCAGGCGTTGGACTGGGGGTATACGCAGTGAGAAATCTCACAACAGGTCCAACCAGTTTGACAGTAATCCCTCAAGCTTTCGGAAACGATGTTCCTTTGTCAGGTGTGTGGAGGAACCTTCAACCTGGTGTTGTGACACTTCTTACTCGCTCAAAGAAGACAGAAGGTAGTAGTGGAAGGGTATATTTCTGAATGGAGGGCTGTGACAAGTGGCGTGCCTCAGGGATTAATACTTTGCCGTTTTTTATATATGTATATATGAAAATGATTTGGTGGAATATGTAACTAGATTGTTCGCCAGGCCCAAGAGCAGGTTCACGAGGAGTTCGCCATCCCTACCCACTTTTCTCCGCACCTTGTACGTATCTTTGGGGCAATTTAGCATGGCCAGTCCACCTCTCATACATGTCTTGGGACACTAATAGGAATTTAGCATGGCCAACTCAGCTCTCGTAAGCATCTTGGGACTGAAGTGCAAACAAAACATCAAGAAAAGGTTCTTCAGAAAGACAAAAAAAGGGAGTTGAACCTAAAATGTAGACATAGTCCAGGGACTCCACAAGGCCACAGAAGGGGCGATCTTGGGAGCCCATGAGACCGCGAAACCTGCAGTTGTACGGAACTGCTGCATGCATCACCCTCTATCCAGGCCCCAAGAGAATTGGGGGACCCCCCCCCCCACTCCGTAGAGGAATCTCCGCAGCCCAGCGGCAACAAGGATGTGCAGCTTAGATGGATGAGTAGGTTGAGTGGATTGGACAGGCTAAATTGCCCCCTTGCCTTTGACAAGGTCCCTCATGGCAGGCTGGTCCAGAAGATGAAGTTGTGTGGGATCAGAGGTGAGCTGGCAAGGTGGATACAGAACTAGATCGGCAGGGGGGCCTTCTTCTGAATGGAAGGCCGTGACTTGCGGCGTTCCATAGGGAGCAGTTCTCATTGCTCGAAATGATTTAGAGGAAAATGTAGCTGGTCTGATTAGTAAGTTCGTAGATAACACAAAAATATTGGTGGAGTTTCAGATAGTGAAGAGGATTGTCAGCGGGTACAGCAGAGAAAGGGCAGGTGGAGTTTAATCTGAATAAGTGTGAGATAATTGTAAGGTCCAACACATGGAGGAATTATGGAGGAAATGATAAAATCCTTAGGGGTATTGACAGGCAGAGGGATCTGGGCATACATATCCTCCAATCACCAAAAGTGGCAATGCAGGTGGAGAAGGTAGTCAGGAAGGTATGCGGCATGCTTGCCTCCATCGGCTGGTGTGTTGAGTTTAAAAATTGCCAGGTCATTCTACAGCTGTACAGAATCTTAGTTAGACCTCGTTTACAATATAGTGTTCAATTCTGCTCACCAGAAGAATGTGGAGGCTTTGGAGAGGGTACAGAAAAGATTTACCAGGATGTTACCCTGGCATGGAGGGCATTAGCTACGAGGAGAAGTTGGAGAAACTTGGTTTGTTCTCACTGGAGCATTAGAGGTTGAGGGGAGACACTGATAGAAGTCTCCAAAATTATAAGGGGCAGATTGGATTGTCAGAAGCTTTTTCCCCAAGGGTGGAGGAGTCAATTACTAGGGAAGCGCAGGTTTAAGGTGCAAGGGACAAGGTTTAAAGAAGATGATGAGGCAGATTTTTTACACAGAGTATGATGAATGTCTGGAACTTGCTGCCCTGGGAGGAGGAGGGAGCAGGTATGATAGCGACACTTAACGGACAGCTGGATGAATAGGATGGGATTGGAGGAATCCAGACTCAGTAAGTGTGTACGGTTTTAGTTTAGGCAGATTACTGAGCCAGATGTCCAATCACCCCTTGCCTCCCCGTCCCTCCTCCCCTTACATCCTCTTCCCATCCCACCCTGCTCCCCTCCACTCCACTCCCATTCCGAACCCTCCACTGCTCTCCTCCTCTACCCTCAATCTCCCTCTCTCCCCACCACTCACCTTGCTTTGCTTCTTCACCCCTCCCCATGCACCCCCCCCCCCCATGCACCCCCCCTCCCCACATGCCCCCCCCCCCCATCCCCCCCCCCCCCCCCCCCCCATGCACCCCCCCCCCATGCACCCCCCTCCCCATGCCCCCCCTCCCCATGCGCACCCCCCCATGCCCCACCCCCCACCCCCCCTCCCCATGCACCCCCCCTCCCCATGCACCCCCCCTCCCATGCACCCCCCCTCCCCATGCACCCCCCCCCCATGCACCCCACCCTCCCATGCACCCCCACCCCCCCATCCCCCCCCCCCCATGCACCCCACCCTCCCCACCCCACCCTCCCCATGCACCCCCACCCTCCCCCATGCACACCTCCCCTCCCCATGCACCCTCCCCTTCCCATGCACACCTCCCTCCCCATGCACACCTCCCCTCCCCATGCACACCTCCCCTCCCCATGCACACCCCCCTCCCCATGCTACCCCCCCCTCCCCTGCCACCCCCCCTCCCCATGCACACCCCCCCTCCCCATGCACACCCCCCCTCCCCATGCACACCCCCCCTCCCCATGCACACCCCCCCTCCCCATGCACCCCCGCCCCCCCTCCCCATGCACACCCCCCCTCCCCATGCACACCCCCCCCCCTGCCACCCTGACCCCCCCCTCCCCATGCACACCCCCCCCTCCCCATGCACACCCCCCCCTCCCCATGCACACCCCCCCCTCCCCATGCACACCCCCCCTCCCCATGCACACCCCCCCCTCCCCATGCACACCCCCCCTCCCATGCTCACCCCCCCTCCCATGCTCACCCCCCCCCCCCATGCTCACCCCCCATGCTCACCCCCCCCCTCCCCTGCTCACCCCCCCCTCCCCCATGCTCACCCCCCCCTCCCCATGCTCACCCCCCCTCCCCATGCCTCACCCCCCCCTCCCCATGCTCATGCTCACCCCCCCTCCCCATGCCGGGGGCACCCTCCCCATGCTCACCCTCCCCATGCACACCCCCCCTCCCCATGCACCCTCCCCCCTCCCATCCCCCTGGCCTCCCCCCTCGCCTCCCCTCCCCTCCCCTACCCACCTCCGCCTCCCCTCGCCTCCCTCGCCTCCCCTCGCCTCCCCTCGCCTCCCCTCGCCTCCCCTCGCCCCCCCTCGCCTCCCCTCGCCTCCCTCGCCTCGCCTCGCCACCCTCGCCACCCTCCCCTCGCCACCCCTCCCCCTCCCCTCCCCTTTGAACCTGCCAGTAGCCACCCTCCGCCTGTGTGAGGAACAGAATGTGACCCTGGTCAGTGAGGTAGGTGCCGGGTGGATGGACATTCTGAGGAGAATGTTGCGAACCGAGGAAGGGCGAGAGCTACTGGTTGGGCTGTGGGGTGGGGGCGAAGGAGGCAGGTCAATTGGATGTCTGTTTGAAAGAGCTGACCTAGCTCCAATGGGCTGAATGGCCTCTGCCTGTACCTTCTCAATTCTGTTGATTGGAGAGGAAGGTGCTGAACTGGCCATGGGTGTTGGGGAGAAGTGAGGGTTAATCCCCGAACATATCCGCTTGGACTGCTTACCTGGTGATAGCAAGAGTCTATCTCCTCCCCCACCCCTCACTTCCCATGCCACCCTCCACCAGGCTCCCTCCCGGTGGGAAAGCTGGCACAGTCATAGAGGTTTACAGCATGGAAACAGACTCTTCGGCCCAACCTGTCCATGCTGCCCATTTTTTTTTTAAACCCCTAAGCTAATCCCAATTGCCCACTTTTGGCCCATATCGCTCTATATAAGCATTGTAACCATGTAACTGTCTAATCGCTTTTTGAAAGACAAAATTGTACCTGCATCTAGTACTATCTTTGACAACTCGTTCCAGACACTCACCGCCCTCAGTGTGAAAAAATTGCCCCTCTGAACACTTCTGTATCTTTCCCCTCTCACCTTAAACCTCTGCCCTCTAGTTTTAGACTCCCCTACCTTTGGGAAAAGATATTGACTATCTGGCTGATCTGTGCCCCTCATTATTTTACAGATCTCTATAAGATCACCCCTCAGCCTCCTATGCTCCAGAGAGAAAAATCCTAGTCTATCCAGCCTCCCCTTGTAACTGAAACTGTCAAGTCCTGATAGCATGCTAGTAAATCTTTTCCGCACTCTTTCTTAAATATCCTTCCTATAATAGTGACCAGAACTGTACACAGCATACCAAGTGTGGCCTTACTAATGAATGGAAAACTTTAACAAGACGTCCCAACTCCTGTATTCAGTGTTCTGACCGATGAAACCAAGCATGCCGAATGCCTTCTTCATCACTCTGTCCACCTGTGACTCCACTTTCAAGGAGCTATGAACCTGTACCCCTAGATCTCTTTGTTCTGTAACTCTCCCCAGTGCCCTACCATTAACTGAGTAAGTCCTGCCCTGGTTCAGTCGACCAAAATGTGTCACCTCGCATTTGTCGAAATTAAACTCTATCTGCCATTTGTCAGCCACTTGCCCAATTGATCAAGATCCCATTGCAATTGAAGATAACTTTCTTCACTGTCCACTATGACGCCAATATTGGCGTCATCTGCAAACTTACTAACCATGGCTCCTAAATTCTCATCCAAATCATTAATATGTATGACAAATAACAGTGGGCCTAGCACTGATCCCTGAGGCACACCACTAATCACAGGCATCCAGTTTGAAAAACAACTTTCTACTTCCACTCTCTGGCTTCTGTCAAGAAGCAAATTTTGTATCCATTTAGATACCTCACCCTGGATCCCGTGAAATTTAATCTTATGCAACAGTCTGCCATAGAACATTACAGTACAGAAACAGAGCTTTTGGCCCTTCTTGGCTGTGCTGAACCATTTTTCAGTCGAGTCCCACTGACCTGCACCTGGACCATATCCCTACACACTCCTCTCACCCATGTACCTGCCCAAGTTTTTCTTAAATGTTAAAAGTGAGCCCGCATTTACCACTTTATCTGGCAGCTTATTCCATACTGTGGAAGAAGCCTCTCCTAATATTCCCTTTAAACATTTCCCCTTTAACCCATGTCCTCTAGTTTTTTTTTCCTCTAGCCTCAGTGGAAAAAGCCTGCTTCCACACACTCTATCTATACCCATCATAATTTTATACATCTCTATCAAATCTCCCTTCATTCTTCTATGGTCCGGGGAATAACATCCTAACCTATTCAACCTCTCTCAGTTTCTCAAGTCCTGTCAACATCCATGTAAACCTTCTCTGCATTCTTTTAACCTTATTAATATCCTTTGTGTAATTGGGTAACCAAAACTGCACAACCTACCATACGGTGCCCTGTTGAAGTCCATGTAGACAACATCAACTGCACTGCCCTCATCTACCTTCTTGATTACCAGTTCAAAAAACTCAATCAAATTTGTGAGACGTGATTTTCCACTCACAAAGCCATGCTGATTGTTTCTAATCAGTCCTCGCTTCTCTAAAAATACCTTCCAACAATTTACATACCACAGATGTGAGGCCCATTGGCCTGTAGTTCGCAGGCTTTTCCCTCGCAGTCCAGTCGCAGCCAAATGGCTTCCCGTCAATCCACGAACATTCCTGCCAGGAACCCGTAATGATTCACAGGCTGCCTGCTCCCTGGGGTCCCAGTCCCAACTTTCCCACCGTTTGGGATTGGTAATCTCGCCTGGGAATCTCCCGCTTGTGGGATGCTGAGGGAGGAGGAGAGGTGACAACCTGACGAGGCTTAATCTGAGGCAGCCCCTCTACTGAGAATAAAGTGCGTGTCGGAGCGGTGGAACAGTTGCCGGAGTGTGTCAGGGCAATCTGACACTGTCTGGAAAAGAGTGCGGAGGAGAGAGAGAGAGAGAGAGAGAGACTGACCATGACGTACAAGAAAGAACCCAGTGAAGAAAATGGGAGAGAGAGGAGGAAAGAGAGGGGGAGCGAGAGAGAGAGCAGGAAGGAGAGGGGGAGCGAGAGAGGGAGGAGGAAGGAGAGGGGGAGCGAGAAAACAATATACAATAAGTGTAATCAGGCACTTTCCAGAAGGCACTCTGAGTTGCTAACCAATCTAACAAGGATTCCCCTAACATTAACTCTGTGTTCAGTAATACCCATTCTCCAGGGGCCAGCCCCGTGCTGCCTCTGTACGTGTAATGATGTAGAGATGCCGGTGTTGGACTGGGGTAAACTCAGTAAAGTTTTACAACACCAATTTTAAATCCAACCAATTTATTTGATAGTAAATCCGCGAGCTTTCGACTTTACAGCCTTCGTCAGGCAAATGCAGTGTTCTGATCTGCAGAGGCACTCATATCCACACAGACAGTTACTGATTGCTGATTCGCATTCTAATCAGCAACCTGTAACTGTCTGTGTGGATATGAGTGCCTCTGCAGATCAGAACACTGCATTTGCCTGACGAAGGCTGTAAAGTCGAAAGCTCGCGGATTTACTATCAAATAAATCTGTACATGTAAGTCAGAGAGCATATTGATGTGACAGTGTGTGACAGAGCAGGGACAGCTGGATCCATTTATACTCTGACATCTTAAACCCGTTTGAGAAACAGCACGGGGTGTTTGCTGTCCTCAGAAGCTCGCTCAGCCTCTCCCCTTTGGAGATCATTGAGACATGCTCAAAAATAGCTGCACCCAATGCACTCTATCCCTCAATCAGGTCACCACTTAGTTTCCAACAAAAACAGTGGATTGGCCATGCTAAATTGCCTCTCAGTGTTCAAAGATGTGTGGGTTAGGTGGATTGGCTAAGCTGAATTGCCCCTTAGTGTCCAAAGATGTACAGGTTAGGTGGATTAGCTGTGCTAAATTGTCGCTTAGTGTTCAAAGATGTGCAGGTTAGATGGATTGGCTGTGCTAAATTGTTGCTTAGTGCCCAAACGATGTGCAGGTTAAATAAATTGGCCTTGCTAAATTGCCCCTCAGTGTCAGGGTGATTAACAGAGGAAATTACGTGGGGTTATCATGATAAGGTGAGATTATAATTGGTGCAGTCTCAAAGGCTGAATGGCCTCCTTCTGCAACTGTAAGGATTGTGCGAGATGAATGGCCAGTGAATGCAATCTGTCACCTCGGGAACTGTTAACCCCCCAATGCAGATCGATACCTAGAGGGTGGGGCAAAAGAGAGCTTGGTTGGATGTCCCATAAGAGTGACGGTGGTGCAGCGCTCTCTCAGTAGTGCCACAAGTCCCTGGGTTAGGTGTCGGGTCGCAACCCTGGCCTTCTGAATCCCAAGGGAGGGTGCCATTCAGTGCCAAGGCAGAAAGCCTTGCCCGCCATCGCGGGATCTCCCCACCCCCCCAGCACCCCCAAATCCAGCCGTCCTTCCATTGTGGGAGGTTAAAGGCGCCAGGACTAATTCCCCTCCAAGCAGGTTACAGCCGCATGTGAAAGTAAATCCCTAATCCTCTTTGTGATGCAGAGACCGGCTTGCTTTGGCTTTGCACCTTGCTTGCAGGCCTTTCTGCTGCCCGGACCTCTCTCTCTCCCCATCGGACGGTGCGTTCCACGGCACATACTGGTGGGGTGGTAGGGTTTACAAGCCAGGGAGTACCCAGGTGAGCTGTGTTAAGGGGCCGCGATAGAGGTCCTTCTCTCCTTGCTTGCTTTTCTTAGCCTTCCTGCTCCAGCTGTGAAACAGAGGCCTGATGTTCCATGCTATGCAACCTACCCTCGTGAGAATCTCCTCCCCAGGGCACAAAATTGGCATGACTACAGTGGGAAGGGGGGGAGAGACAGGAACTAATCGGACAGCTCTAAGAGTCGAGTAAGAGGTGCTCTCTCTTTCTCTCTCTCCTCTTTATCCTTAGTGCTAGTTCCTGAAATCAGGATTTTATAGGGGTGTACATCACGGAAGCAGGCCCTTTGGCCGAACTTATCGATGCTGACCTAGTTTCCCAGTCCCATTTACCTATATGTGGCCTGTATCGCTCTAAACCTTTCCCACCCGTGTATCCGTCCAGATGTCATAGAATCCCTACAGGAGGCCGTTCGGCCCAACGAGTCTGCACCGATCACAATCCCATCCAGGCCTCATCCCCACGGCCACGTGCATTTACCCTCACTAGTCCCACTGATACTAAGCGGTAATTTGGCACGGTCAATCCACCTAGCCCACACGTTTTTGAGACTGCCGGAGGAAACGCATGCAGTCATAGGAAGAGAATGTGCACATCTTTTACACTAAGGGACAATTTAGCATGGCTAATCCCCCTCAACTGCACATCTCCGGACACTAAGAGGCAATTTAAATTGGCCAATCCACCTAACCTGCGCATCTTTTACACTAAGGGGCAATTTAGCATGGCCAATCCACCTAACCTGCGCATCTTTGGACTGTGGGAGGAAACCCATGCCAACATGGGGAGAACGTGCACACTTCATGCACACAGTGACCCGAGCTGGGAATCGAACCCGGGTCCCTGGCACTGTGAGGCTAACCCACTGGGCGCAGAGGTGATTGATGGCAATAAAGTGTTGCCATTGTACCCGCCTCTCACAGATACCAAAGAGAGAAAATGCAGGAAAATCTCCAACAGGTCTGGTGGCACCTGCTTCCAGCGTTTCCAACAATTTTCCAGCGTTTTCTCTTTGGGCTTCAGATTCCAGCATTCACAGTTTTTATGCAGACACAGGTGTGAACCAAAGCATGTTTACTAAAAGTCCCTGATATTAGAGGGTTAAAGTAGTGTGCATGATTGGTTAGCCTGAGTTAAACCCTTCCCACCAGTCAACTGCCACTTCCCACGAGCACATTATTGAACAAAAATGAAACCACAACTTATTAAGAAGAACCTCTGTTGAAATGAACCGCAGACAAAATCCCAGGTTTCTACCCAAGACCTGACTCAGTTCAAACCCAATATCCCTTGGCATTTGATTGTTACCCTCAAATTATCACTAATACCTCAGCCCCAGTGTCCCTCGGGGCTGGCATGGTAACTCCCCGCAGGCTGGGCCTTCTGGGGCAGGGCTGGGGTTACCTGTTCCAGACCTCCTCCTTGACCCCTTGCGGCCTTTCTATCACAAAACTTCCAGGAAATGTTGGAAGCCTCTTCTGAAGTTCGGCTAGTCAGGGCATTTTATTTTTAAAATCTCATTAGCCTGATTCTCTGTCTCAGTCCAGATAGACCTGCTCATCACCAAGCCTGAAATAGAGTCCTTCGTCCCAACTTGTCCATGTTGCCCCCTTTTTTTAACCCCCTAAGCTGGTCCCAATTGCCTTGAGTTTGCCCTCTGTAGCCATCTTACACCTGTAACTGTCCAAACGCTTTTTAAAAGCGGGGCAGCACAGTGGTACGGCGGGTTAGCACTGCTGCCTCACAGCTCTAGGGACCCGGGTTCGATCCCCACATTGGATCAGTGTTTGTACGTTCTCGCCGTGTCTGAGTGGGTTTCCCCCGGATGCTTCAGTTTCCTCCCACACTTCAAAGATGTGTAGGTTAGGTAGATTGGCCATGGTTAATTGCCCCTTAGTGTCCAAAGATGTGCGGGTTAGAGGGATTGGCCATGCTGAATTGTCCCTTAGTGTCCAAAGATATGTAGGTTAGGTGTATTGGCCATGCTAAATTGCCCCTTAATGTCCAGAGATGTGTAGATTAGGTATATTGGCCATGCTAAATTACCCCTTAATGTCAGGGATTGTCAGGGTAAACTTGTGGGGTGACAGGAATAAGGCCTGGGTCGGACTGTGGTTGATACAGACTCGATGGGCCAAATAGCCTCCTTCTGCACTGTAAGGATTCTATGATTCTATTCCCTGCCTATTTGTGTGTTGATTGAGGTGTCTCTTAAATGTTGCTGTTGTACCTGCAGCTACCACCACCTCTGGCAGCACATTCCAGGCACTTCTGGTGCCTGGTGGGCAGTGTCACAGTGCCTGATGGGCATGCCAGTCTGCTGGGCTTGGCACTAGCCAAGGGGCACCTCTCGCCCTTTAGCAAGACTTCCATATGGTAACCAGCCCCGTAGATATTTCCGGTGCAGAGCTGATTACGTTGAAAAGAGGGGGCTTGGGGACTCACGATGGGCTGGATACCAGCCCTGAAGCCTGCTAAAGGCCCCCTGCTGTTTTTTCCCACTTGCTGCACTGGCAGGGAGAATCCCGATCGTGGTTTCTGGTACATATCTTGCTCTTTAACCTATCAATGGCTGCTGTTTGTTTTAACCCACTCCTAGGAACTGAGTATTGCCACAATGAGGTTGGACCAGCCTGAGTAGATAGTGCCAAAGCCAAGGTCTCCTTTCAACTGCTACAGTTCAGCAGTAAGGAGAAACTCCCTTCAATAGATTTGATTTATTATTGTCACATGCATTGGGATACGGTGAAAAGTATTGTTTTTTGCGCACTATACAGACAAAGTATACCGTTCATAGAGTACATAGATTTGATTTATTATTGTCACATGTATTGGGAGACAATGAAATGTATTGTCTCTTGCACACTATACAGACAAAGCATACCCTTCACTGAGTACATACATTTTATTTATTATTGTTGCATGTATTAGGATACAGTGAAAAGTATTGTTTCTTGTGTGCTATACAGACAAAATACACCGTTCATAGAGAAGGAAAGGAGAGAGTGCAGAATGTAGTGTTACAGTCACAGCGAGGGGTGCACAGAAAGATCAGCTTAATGCGAGGTAGGTCCATTCAAAAGTCTGACAGCAGCAGGGAAGAAGCTGTTCTTGAGTCGGTTGGTACCTGACCTCAGACTTCTGTATCTTTTCCCTGATGGAAGAAGGTGGAAGAGAGAGTGTCCAGGATGTGGGGGGGGCCCTCAATTATGCTGGCTGCTTTTCCCCGAGGCAGCGGGAAATGTAGATGGTGTCAATGGATGGGAGGCTGGTTTGCGTGATGGATTGAGCTACGTGGATTATCAGTGTAAACTTGTGGGGTGACAGGAATAAGGCCTGGGTCAGACTGTGGTTGATGCAGACTCAACCCTTTTGTAGTTCCTTGTGGTCTTGGGCAGAGCAAGAGCTGTGATACATCCAGTAAGGATGCTTTCTATGGGAAGGAGAGAGTAGGAACAGGGGGACTGGGCATGTTGTGATGGAGCACTCGGGCCTGTGAGCTGGCCACAGCGATGAGAGGCGGATGGCGGGGAGTGTGGGGGGGCGGTAGGTGTCATCGTTCTGTGGATGGCAGCACTGAGCAGGGGCCATCATCTGTCTGCCTTCTCTGAAATAAGCGTGTTAGGGGGGCATCGGTTCCTGACAGAAGAAGGCTGTTGTCATGGCAATCTCAGTGGAATGCAGCAGGGGGATGGGAAAGCCCAGCATCAGGAGTCAGCTTTGGAGCTGCACAAGGCAGGAGTCATTTAACTAGAATGTTCCCACTGCCTCAGCGTGGCTTTTTCAGGAGGCTACACAGACAAACTCAGTTATGCCAGAGGAATCGTGCACTGGGAGGGGTGGGGTGTGGTTTACAACAAACTGGCAGACGATGACACGCAACACTAATCGTCCCAGCCTGAGAGTCATGTGGCCCAGACAGGAGCTGGACAATGCAGAGATCCAGTAGGGCACAGTTCAGTAAGATGGCAAATCCGTCTCTCTCAGGCAATCCACAAGCTTGTGGGATCAAGCTCCACTCCAGCGACCTGTGCTGAGGGAGCGCCGCACTGTGGGAGGATCGGCGCCGAGGGCGCACTGCACTGTGGGAGGGTCGGTGCCGAGGGAGCGCTGCACTGCGGGAGGGTCGGTGCCGAGGGAGCGCCGCACTGTGGGAGGGTCGGTGCCGAGGGAGCGCTGCACTGCGGGAGGGTCGGTGCCGAGGGAGCGCCGCACTGTGGGAGGGTCGGCGCCGAGGGCGCGCTGCACTGTGGGAGGGTCGGTGCCGAGGGAGCGCTGCACTGCGGGAGGGTTGGTGCCGAGGGAGCGCTGCACTGCGGGAGGGTCGGCGCCGAGGGAGCGCTGCACTGTGGGAGGGTCGGCGCCGAGGGTGCGCTGCACTGCGGGAGGGTCAGTGCCGAGGGAGTGCCGCACTGCGGGAGGGTCAGTGCCGAGGGAGCGCCGCACTGTGGAAGGGTCGGTGCCGAGGGAGCGTCTCAACCAGCATTATTAGAAGTATGGCCTGCTGAATATTATTGGGCTGTTGTGCGATCTTGCTGTGCACTATTTGCTATGGTTGTGAGCACACTTCAGAAAGGACCTTTTTGGCTGTAAATGGCGCTGGGTGATTGCATCATTGGAAATCAGATAAGAATTGTTTCAAAGTGTGCAGTGAGTTTGGCCTCAATATGCTGACAATGTTGGCAGGAGGAAGAGATAGAAACATAGAGAATCTGCAGAGAGAAAGAGAGACGGAGGGGATGGTGGGGTTTCTGAAAGCAGGGAATGGAAGATTGGATATAGAGAGCAAGGGAAAGTGCAGTCTGTGTGTGTCTATGTATTCATCTGTATGTGTATCTGAGTGTGTGTGAGAGTATGTGTATAAGTGCATGTTTGTGTGTGTGTTTGAGAGCATGTGTACGTGTGTGTTATGTGAGTGCAGTCTCACACACATCCATGTCTTTTGTGTGTGTATGTGTGTGTGTGTGTGTCTGTGTGAAGGTGCATGTGTGTGCATTTGTATGTATGTTTGAGAGTATGAGTGTGTGTGTGTGTGTGTGAGAGAGAGAGAAGAGAGTGTGTGATTTTAGTCTATCCATGTTTGAATAAACTCTTTCTGTTGACTCTCTGTCCCTCAACCACTGGTGAGGCTGAGGTGATGAACATGCTGGGTTTTTTGAAGATTCGACCTGCCGATCGCGTGCGAGTCATTTCTGAGAAACTGCTCGTGTCCAGTGAGCAAGACCAACCTGAGGTCTCTTAAGTCTTGCAACCTCAGACAGCCCACACACGCACGTTGACATTTCACACACAAACACATACACACATACACAACGTTGCAAAAGCCCTGAGCTCACTCTTGTCCTGCTTCTGAGGGGAGGATGTGTAGTTTCACATCCCATCAGTAAAGAAACGCAACACAGGAAGGGGCTATTCGGCCTCCTGCCCCTCACCCTGCAAGCTCTTTCCTTGCAGGGAATGGCCCGATTCCCAATGGAAGATCTCAATCCAAGTTGTTTCTTGGGCGCTGTGCGGTTAGCTGACAGCAGTGTTGCTGAGTTCAGCTCCTCTCACCATCCCAACCCCCTAGAAGCCCGTCAGTCACACTGCACTAACCACGCACGCACGAGGAGGGAGTCAGTTCCTGTTTCCTCAACTCCACTCATCCTGCACCTCGCACACACCGAACCTTTGGGCTCTGAGCTCGCAGTCGCGATCATTGACCATATCCGAGACCCTGCCCCACCTCCCCGCTCACCGTCCCACGAGCCATCACTCTCTCAAAGCGCTTGCCGAGGGTGCTTGTTCAGGTTGTGCTGGCGGGGTGAGGGCTGCAGGTCCCTCTTGGGGGGAGGCGGGCACTGTCGCGGAATCTGGTAGTCTCCACCTTGTGATGGGCTGACTCAGCGCACTACCACCCTCCCTGTACCATGTAGCCTGCCAAGGCTGGAAGACACCCGCCAAGGTGTCACCCTGGGGCCCGCTGGCATGGCGTTCCTGCTTTATGAACAGCACTGAAGGAGGCTATTCGGCCCTTTAAGTCTGCACCGACAACAATCCCAACCAGGCCCTATCCCCATAACCCTAGCTAGTCCCCCTGACATTCAGGGGCAATTTAGCATGGCCAATCCACCTAACCTGCACATCTTTGGACACTAAGGGGCAATTAGCATGGCCAATCCACCTAACCTGCACATCTTGGACACTAAGGGCAATTTAGCATGGCCAATCACCCTAACCTGCACATCTTTGGACACTAAGGGGCAATTTAGCAGGCCAATCCACCCTAACCTGCACATCTTGGACACTAAGGGACAATTTAGCACGCCAATCCACCCTAACCTGCACATCTTTGGACACTAAGGGGCAATTTAGCACGGCCAATCACCCTAACCTGCACATCTTGGACACTAAGGGACAATTAGCACGGCCAATCCACCCAACCTGCACATCTTTGGACACTAAGGGGACAATTTAGCACGGCCAATCCACCTAACCTGCACATCTTTGGACACTAAGGGCAATTTAGCACGGCCAATCCACCCTAACCTGCACATCTTGGACATAAGGGAAATTTAGCACGGCCAATCCACCCTAACCTGCACATCTTTGGACACTAAGGGCAATTTAGCCGGCCAACCATCCTAACCTGCACATCTTTGGACACTAAGGGGCAATTTAGCACGGCCAATCCATCCTAACCTGCACATCTTTGGACACTAAGGGACAATTTAGCAGGCCAATCCACCCTACCCGACATCTTTGGACACTAAGGGGCAATTTAGCATGGCCAATCCACCCTAACCTGCTTAGGGGTTGATTTAAAAAAAAGGCAGCGTGGACAAGTTGGGTTGAAGAATCTGTTTCCATGCTGTAAACTTCTGTGACTCTAAGCAAATGCAACATGAGGAAAAATTCTCATATGGCGAGCAGTTAGAGTCTAGAATGTTCGCCTGAAAGTGTGGTGGGGGCAGACTCAATCAAGGCGTTTGAGAGGACCCCCACCCTCATTCCTGGACTTGGTGACCACTGGGAATTGTACTGGGAGTTTTATTTTCTTTCTTTCTTGTCTCTGTCTCTTTCTCCCTCCCGTCTCACTCTTTCTCTTTCTGTCTCTCTGTCTCTGTGTCTCTCTCTTTCTGTTTCTCTCTCCGTCTTTCTCTTTGTCTCTCTCTGTTTCTGTCTTTCCCTGTCTCTCCCTCTCTCTCTGTCTATCTGTCTGTATCTCTGTCTGTCTCTCTCTGCCTGCCCTGTCACTGTCTCTCTTTCTCTCTTTCTGTCTCTGTCACTTTGTTTTTCTTTCTCTCTCTTTCTCCCTCTTTCACTATCTCTCTCTCTCTCCCTCTCTCTTTTTCTGCTTCTGTCACTCTGTCTGTCTCTTTCTGCCTCTGTCACTCTGTGTCCCGTTCTCTCTCTGTCTGCCTGTCTCTCCCCCGCCCCCACTGTCTATCTGTCTGTCTCTCTCTCTCTGTCTGTCTCTCTCTCTCAGTCTCTAAACCTGGCCAGTAAGAAACATACAGTTGCTTTCTTTCCCACAGTCGCCAGTGCTCCCTCAGGGACAAGGGACACCAACACGTGTGTGAGTGTGAGTCACAGTGAAACTGTGTAGGTGGATAAGCTAGAGTTGATTGTTGTTCTGTGGCACCTCTGCCCTTTGGTAGTACGGAGCTGCACTGTGCCCCTGTGTGTGGCACCCAGGGAGCAGAGACCTGGCACAATCACACTGGGACCATGGGCCATCTAACCTGGTGTTTGGGTTACCAGCAATGATCCAATGTGTTCCTGGAGGTTTCTGTGTATGCTTGACCTCTGACACTACAGCCAGTGGCCACCCTCATTCTGACACCAGTTAGGAAGCAGAATTGTAGAGCCCTTACATTGGGAAAGAAACAAATGTTCAGAAAAGAACAGCAAAAGCAAAATCATTTTTATTGTCCCAAGGATTTATCTCCGGGTCACACCTGGAGAGAGACCTTTTAACTGGATAGTTTAACTTTTTATTTATTAGTGTCATAAGTTGGCTTATATTAACACTGTAATGAAGTTACTGTAAAAATCCCCCCAGTTGCCACACTCCTGTTCGGGATATTTGAGGGAGAATTTTAAGTTTCTAAGTTTATTTATTAGTGTCACAAGTTGGCTGACATTAATTCCGCAATGAAGTTACTGTGGAAATCCCCCTAGTCGACACACTTCTGTTCGGGTTACACTGAGGGAGAATTTTAAGTTTCTAAATTTATTTATTAGTGTCGCAAGTTGACTGACATTAACACTGCAATGAAGTTATTGTGAAAATCCTCTAGTTGCCACACTCTTGTTTGGGGTTACGCTGAGGGAGAATTTAGCACGGCTGTTGCACTCTAACCAGCACGTCTTTCAGACTGTGGGAGGAAAGCGGAGCAAACCCATGGGGAGAATGTGCACAGACAGTGACCCAAGCTGGGGAATCGAATCTGGTTCCCTGGAGGCTGCAGTGCTAACCCGCTGTGCTACTAAAGGAAACAAAAAGGAGGACTGAGCCCACATCGCAGATGGTAGAGCCTGTCAATAAACAAGTTTCATATCCAGATAATGAACGCTAAAAACGGAAGAAGGTATGTCACAGACGCTTCTGTTCAAAAAGACTGATTTGTTGGTACTGTTAAACCAACTGTAGTTTAACAGTGAAATCTTCCTGCCTAGTGACACAGTAGCATAATGGATTAGCAGTGCTACCTCACAGCACCAGGGAACTGGGTTCGATTCCAAACTTGGGTCACTGTCTGTGCGGAGTCTGCACGTTTTCCCTGTGTCTGCATGGGTTTCCTCTGGGTGCTCCGGTTTCCTCCCATAATCTGAAAGATGTGCTGGTTAAGGGGGATTGGCCATGCTAAATTGTCCCTTAGTGTCCAAAGATGTGCAGGTTAGGTGGATTGGCTGTGCTAAATTGCCTCTTAGTGTCCAAAGATGTGCAGGTTAGGTGGATTGGCTGTGTTAAATTGCGCCTTAGTGCCCTGGAATGTGTTGGTTAGCGGGATTAGCAGGGTAAATATGTGAGATTATGTATGCCTGGGTGGGATTGTTGTTTGTGCAGGCTGGATGAGCTGAATAGCTTCCTTGTGCACTGTACGGATTCTGTGATTCTATGTGAGCTGTTTGAGCAGCAAGAGACACTAGGAGGGATTTTACAACCCACACTCACCCCAAAACCAGAAAGAATAACAGATCTCTGCATGGTCCGAGAAGAGAGGGATATGGGCCCTTGAGGGGTTTTAATTCAGAGGGGGTAGTATTTTCAGTGCAGGTTTTGAGGACCGAAGGGCCTGTTCCTGTGCTGTAATGTTCTTTGTTCTTTGAAATCTGCCGTCCTTAACCTGGTCTGGCCTACATGTGACTCCAGAGCCAAAGCAATGTGGTTGACTCTCAACTGCCCTCCAAGGACAAGTAGGGATGGGTAATAAGTACTGGCCAGCCAATGACATCCAGACCCCACAAATGAATATACACAAAAAACAGACTCCCATACTGTTCAGCAGAGGCCAATCGACCCATCAGGTCTGCACCAACAACAATCCCAGCCTGGCCTTATTCTCAGAACGCAACATATTTACCCCACTCATTCCCCTGTACCTGTGGTGAGTGTTTGATGGGGCCAGTGTAGAGGGAGCTTTACTCTGTCTCAAACTCCATGCTGTATCTGTCCTGGGAGTGTTTGATGGGGAGAGAGTGTAGAGAGAGCTTTACTCTATCTAATCCCATGCTGTACCTGTTCTGGGAGTGGTTGATGGGGGGACAGTGTAGAGGGAGCTTTACTCTATATCTAACCCTGTGCTGTACTGTCCTGGGAGTGTTTGATGGGGGGACAGTGTAGAGGGAGCTTTACTCTGTATCTAATGCTGTACTGTCCTGGGAGTGTTTGATGGGGGGACAGTGTAGAGGGAGCTTTACTCTGTATCTAACCCTGTGCTGTACCTGTCCTGGAAGTGTTTGATGGGGGGACAGTGTAGAGGGAGCTTTACTCTGTATCTAACCCCGTGCTGTACCTGTCCTGGGAGTGTTTGATGGGGACAGTGTAGAGGGAGCTTTACTCTGTATCTAACCCCGTGCTGTACCTGTCCTGGGAGTGTTTGATGGGGGGACAGTGTAGAGGGAGCTTTACTCTGTATCTAACCCGTGCTGTACCTGTCCTGGGAGTGTTTGATGGGGGGACAGTGTAGAGGGAGCTTTACTCTGTATCTAACCCCGTGCTGTACCTGTCCTGGGAGTGTTTGATGGGGGGACAGTGTAGAGGGAGCTTTACTCTGTATCTAACCCCGTGCTGTACCTGTCCTGGGAGTGTTTGATGGGGGGACAGTGTAGAGGAGCTTTACTCTGTATCTAACCCCGTGCTGTACCTGTCCTGGGAGTGTTTGATGGGGGACAGTGTAGAGGGAGCTTTACTCTGTATCTAACCCCGTGCTGTACCTGTCCTGGGATGTGTTTGATGGGGGGGACAGTGTAGAGGGAGCTTACTCTGTATCTAACCCTGCTGTACCTGTCCTGGGAGTGTTTGATGGGGGACAGTGTAGAGGAGCTTTACTCTGTATAACCCCGTGCTGTACCTGTGCTGGGAGTGGTTGATGGGGGGGACAGTGTAGAGGGAGCTTTACTCTGTATCTAACCCTATGCGCTACCTGTCCTGGGAGTGTTTGATGGGGGATAGTGTCAAGGGATCTATACTCTATATGTAACACTGAGGAATTCTGATAGCTCACTCCTGTCCGTTGCACAGTTGGTTACTGTAGTATATGGAGTGGAGTTATGAATACTGGAAAGTATTGTCAGAGGATACAGCAAGGTATATACCAGTCGGAGATTTGGGCAGGGAAATGGCAGATGAAGTTTTATCTGGCTAAAGCATTTTTCAATTCCCAATACATGAAGGGATTATACAGTAAATCGTAAAATCCTTAGGAGTATTGACAGGCAGAGGGATCTGGGCGTACAGGTACGCAGGCTGCTGTAAGTGGCAATGCAAGTGGAGAAGGTAGTCAAGAAGGCATATGACATGCTAGCCTTCATCGAACGGGATATTGAGTTTAAAAATTGGGAAGTCATGTTGCAGCTTTATAGAACCTTAGTGAGGCTGCAGTTGGAATATAATGTTCCATTCTGGTTGCCACACTGCCAGAAGGATGTGGAGGCTTTGGAAAGGGTATAGAAAAGATTTACCGGGATGTTGCCCTGGTATGGAGCGCATTAACTATGAGGAGAGAACAAAGAACAAAACAGCACGGGAAACAGGCCCTTCGGCCCAACGAGCCCGCGCTGCCACCCCGATGTTCCCACCTCTACCTGCGATCCCTGTCCATGTTTATAGATCTATGGATTAAAAACCAAATTTGAGACAATTTAAGGAGAATTTGATGTGGGAGGAAACTGGAGCGCCCGAAGAAAACCCACACAAGCACAGAGGTTGGAGAAATTTGATGTTCTTTCATTGGAGCGACGGAGGTTGAGGGGCAACCTGATAGAGGTCTACAAGATAAGGAGAGGCACAGACTAAGTGGACAGTCAGATGCTCTTTCTGAGGGGAATTTCACAGTAACTTCATTGCAGTGTTAAAATGCCTTACTTGTAACATAAATAAATAGGGTAGAAAAGTGAAGTGCTCAGGGATATAGGTTTAAGGTGGGGAAAAGTTTAGAGGATTTCATTTGATTTTGATTTGATTTATTATTGCAACATGTATTGGGATACAGTGAAAAGTATTGTTTCTTGTGCGCTATGCAGGCAAAGCATACTGTTCATCGAGAAGGAAAGGAGAGGGTGCAGAATGTAGTGTTACAGTCATAGCGAGGGTATAGACAAAGATGAACTTAATGCGAGTAGATGTACGAGGCAAGTTTTTAGTCACAATGTTTGGAACACACTGCCGGGGGAAGGTGGTGGGAGGAGGTATGATTGCGACATTGAAGGGGCAACTTGGTGAATACATGAAGAGGACGGGAATGGAGAGATATGGAGTCTGTAAGGGCTCACAGTTTTAGTTTAGGCATAATCAGAGCGATAAGGCCGAAGGGCCTGTTACTGTGCTGTAAGGTGAAGAACCAGCATGAGGCGAGTTAGCTTAGGGACACAGAGAAACATCAGTGCCTTCGATTGGTGTCTTCAGCGCAGGGGGCGCTGCGCGCATTGTCAGTGGAAGTCGATTATCTCATTTTGTAAGACGCTTGATTTGAAAAGGAAATCTCTTCACAGGGCACTATCCAAATAAGTAACCAGGCTGAGCGCAGGATATTGCTTCATTCGTGGTTGGTGTGAGAGAGAGGGAGAGAGAGAGAGAGACGTTCACTCAGTGAAGACCGCAAGAGAGAGAGAGAGGGAGGGAGCGAGATTCAGTGTGGCCATGGACCCCTGGCCGTCCCTCTGGATTCCGGTTCTGACTCTTCTGAAGCAGACTCTGCTCTCGCACTGTACCTACGATGTGACCCCACGGATAACCTTCCCCTACAGTGAGTATGGATAGACCTCTGGCACCCCTCGCCCCCCTCCCTGCTATGCTGTGCCCTGACAGTACATGTCGCCAGGTGGACCTGCAAACGCCCTCCCCACACTACACCCCAGCCCGTGCCTGCCTGCACAAGAGTGTGCAACAACGGGTGCCTTTTCCTGCCCTACCCCCCCCCCCCCCCCCCATCATTGTTCAGTGACACCGACAATGCCACCCCCTCGCCCACCCATTCTTACTGCGCCCACAACTGCTGTCCCCCAATCTCCAACAAACCGCTACCTGTCCTGGGAGTGTTTGATGGGGGGACAGTGTAGAGGGAGCTTTACTCTGTATCTAACCCCGTGCTGTACCTGTCCTGGGAGTGTTTGATGGGGGACAGTGTAGAGGGAGCTTTACTCTGTATCTAACCCCGTGCTGTACCTGTCCTGGGAGTGTTTGATGGGGGACAGTGTAGAGGGAGCTTTACTCTGTATCTAACCCCGTGCTGTACCTGTCCTGGGAGTGTTTGATGGGGGACAGTGTAGAGGGAGCTTTACTCTGTATCTAACCCGTGCTGTACCTGTCCTGGGAGTGTTTGATGGGGGACAGTGTAGAGGGAGCTTTACTCTGTATCTAACCCCGTGCTGTACCTGTCCTGGGAGTGTTTGATGGGGGACAGTGTAGAGGGAGCTTTACTCTGTATCTAACCCCGTGCTGTACCTGTCCTGGGAGTGTTTGATGGGGGACAGTGTAGAGGGAGCTTTACTCTGTATCTAACCCCGTGCTGTACCTGTCCTGGGAGTGTTTGATGGGGGACAGTGTAGAGGGAGCTTTACTCTGTATCTAACCCCGTGCTGTACCTGTCCTGGGAGTGTTTGATGGGGGACAGTGTAGAGGGAGCTTTACTCTGTATCTAACCCCGTGCTGTACCTGTCCTGGGAGTGTTTGATGGGGGACAGTGTAGAGGGAGCTTTACTCTGTATCTAACCCCGTGCTGTACCTGTCCTGGGAGTGTTTGATGGGGGACAGTGTAGAGGGAGCTTTACTCTGTATCTAACCCCGTGCTGTACCTGTCCTGGGATGGGGGACAGTGTAGAGGGAGCTTTACTCTGTATCTAACCCCGTGCTGTACCTGTCCTGGGAGTGTTTGATGGGGGGACAGTGTAGAGGGAGCTTTACTCTGTATCTAACCCCGTGCTGTACCTGTCCTGGGAGTGTTTGATGGGGGGACAGTGTAGAGGGAGCTTTACTCTGTTAACCCCGTGCTGTACCTGTCCTGGAGTGTTTGATGGGGGTGACTGTGTGATTCTGAAACTGATCCAGTCCAGTTCCTTAGAATTTTAAATTGTTCACCTTAATGGTGCAGTAAGACAGTTTTTGACATGACATTTTTCTTTAATCATTGGGATTTTGTGTTTGCGTTACCTGTCTGGCGTTGCTGCAAAAAGATTGATTGTGGATGTCTGTGGTGTCACTGCTGTAACAAGATATTGGAAAGATTTCACAACTTAATGATTGCTTGATAGAATGTCTCCTCAATCAGACCTCCCCCCACACCTCTGGCCCCATCCTGAGCACTAGATTCGAATATGTGGCAAACTTATGTGTAGCTCTGAGCTGTGCCTGTCCTAATCTTGAGGCAGCTGCCTGCTAGAATCATAGAATCCTGACAATGCAGAAGGAGGCCATTCAGCCCATCAAATCTGCACCAGCCACAATCCCATCCAAGTCCTATCCACATAACTATTTACCTTCATCAGGAGCCCCTGACAGTAAAGGGCAATTTAGCATGGCCAATCCACCTAACCTGCACATCTTTGGATACTATGGGGCAATTTAGCATGGCCAATCCACCCTAACCTGCACATCTTTCGGACTGTGGGAGGAAACCAGAGCATCCGGAGGAAACCCATGCAGACATGGGAAGAACGTGCAAACTCGACACAGTGACCTGGGAATTGAACCCGGGTCCCTGGCACTGTGAGACAGCAGTGCTAACCCACTCTGCCACTGAGAGATATTTCCCTCTGTGCCCATTTGCGTTAGTGTTCCAGCAGGCCGGTGAGGCATTTTGTGGCTAATATTTGGGAGTAGGAGTTTGTACCTCATGGTGAATCAATGCTTCCCCTGCTGATTGCTGTTTTTCTCTGCTCCCTTGATTTCATCACTGGTCCCATTTCCCAGATAAGACAAAGAACTTTCTTCACTACCACTGCACTTGCCCACCTCCTGAATCTCTGCTCTTCCCCACCCCGCTATCCTCTCGATCCAAACCCCACTCATCCCTTTCCCATTTCAACCTTAGCAGTCTGTGGTTATCACGCCAATCTTTCCCTCACCACCTCCTTCTCCTTGGCAAGGCTTATGCTGAGTGGCATATCAACGGGACGGGAGGTGGCTTTTTGAGGGGGCATGGAGTTCAAAGGTCGGTTCCCATTCCCCTGCCCAACTTCGGAATGAACATAAGAAACAGGAGCAGGAGTGGGCCATCTGGACCCTCGATGGCTGATCTCTTCGTGGACTCAGCTCCACATACCCGCCCGTTCCTCTTAATTTCTTTACTGTTCAAAAATCTATCTATCCTTGCCTTAAAAACATTCCATGAGGTAGCCTCAACTAGGCAGGGAATTCCACAGATTCACAACCCATTGGGTGAAGATGTTCCTCCTCAACTCGGTCCTAAATCTGCTCCCCTTTATTTTGAGGCCATGCCCCCTAGTTCTAGTTTCACCTGCCAGTGGATGCAACTTCCCTGCTTCTATCTTAACTATTCCTTTCATAATGTTATACGTTTCTGTAAGATCTTCCTTGATGATAGATTCGAGCATTTTCCCTATGACAGAAGTTAAGCTAACTGGCCTGTATGGCTCCAACTCTGAGGCCTAGTCACTCAGGTTTCTCTGTTGGGTGTCCATTTTGGCATCCAGTCCCGTCATAGCCATTTTGGACTGACGCCGTCTGTGAGGCCTCCTTGTTCAACCTCTGTGTTTGCTTGCCATTTACGCTCCCAATCCTGTCAAAGTCATTGCGGAATGATACCGTCTATGAGGCCTAGTTATTCAGGCTTCTCCATTGGTCTGTCATTGGCTCTTGATTCTGGCACTTCAGAATGACACCATCTTTGAGGCCTAGTCACTGAGGCTTCTCTGCCCATTTGCCATTATGGCTTTCAACCCTATCAAAGCCACTTCAGATTGACACCGCCTGTGAAGCCTAGTTCTTCAGGCTTCTCTGTCGGCCTGCCATTGGCTTTCAATCCTACCAAAACCACTTTGGAATGACACCGTCTCTGAGGCCTAGTTGCTCAGGCTTTTCGGCTGGGCCACCCTTTCTCCTCCTGCCCCCCTGCAGATATTCCTGTATTTTCTTTCCCCCACTGCAGGTGACCCTAGCAGGACATTCACAAAGTTTTCCAAGGACGGCTACTGGAATTATAGCACCCTGTTTCTCGGCGAGGGGAAGCTTTACGTGGGCGCCCGCGACATCCTCTTCTCCATTGACACAGCTACAGTCGGGAGCATGGAATTAATAAAGGAGGCAAGTGGCAGGGCTTGTTCCCTGGGTCCGCGCGGGAGATTGTGGGATTGAGGTGCTCGTCTTTGGAACAAGATCACAAAACACGGTTTTCACCGAAACTGCTGGGGTTGCTAACTTTAGTTGGCTATATTGCTGAGGCTTGCAGTGTATGACCCTCCTACATCCATGCTTGGCCAACCAACGCTTCTTCCCATCTCCCAATATTTTCAGAACCTATAGATGAATGAGAAAGATGTATATTTTATCCTTCTGGGCACCACTTTTCCTCTAGTTTGTTCCTAAAAGTGCCCAGGAGGTTAATGCAAAACACCTGGACACAATGCATCACCTGAGGGGAACGGGAAGCGTGGATGCTGCCTTTGGTAGACGGAATATTAAGGGAGGGATTCTCCACTTCTGTCACAGGTCCAACTTGCGCTTGGGTTTCTTTATCTGTGTGGATTAAAGTTGTAGGCGACAGGGTGGCACAGTGGTTAGCACTGCTGCCTTACAGAATCTCCCTGCCATGTCCACGTGGGTTTCCCCTGGGCACTCCAGTTTCCTCCCACAGTCCAAATGACATGCTAGTTAGGTGGATTGGCCATGTTCAATTGTCCCTTAGTGTCCAAAGATGTGTAGTTAGATGGATTGGCCAAGCTAAATAGTCCCTCACTTTTAAAGTTTAAAGTTTATTTATTAGAGTCACAAGTAGGTTCACTTTAACACTGCAGTCAAGTTGCTGTGAAAATTCCGTAGTCGCCAGACTCCTGTTTGGGTAGACTGAGGAAAAATTTAGCATGGCCAATCCACCTAACCAGCATGTCTTTCGGACTGTGAGATGAAACTGGAGAACCTGGAGGAAACCCATGCAGACACGGGGAGAATGTGCAGACCCCACACAGACAGTGACCCAAGCCGGGAATCGAACCCGGGTCCCTGGCACTGTGAGGCAGCAGCACTAACCCACTGTGCAAACCAATACTTGAACAGGTGCTGGAGTGTAATGACTATGGGATTTTGACAGTGGCTTCATTGCGGTGTTAATGTAAGCTGACTTGTGATACGAATAAATAAACTCAGAAACTTAAAATTTTAAAACTTAAATAAACTTAGAAACTTAAAATTTTCCCTCAGTGTAACCTGAACAGGACTTGTCGACTAGGGAGATTTTCACGGTAACTTAATTGCGATGTTAATGTAAGCCTTAATTGTGACACTAATAAATAAACTTCATCTCCTATACTGTATCTAGGCATCCTGATAGCCTTGTTTTGCTCATTAAATGTTCTGATAACTTACTAAAAATAGCTAAGATGTCCCAGTTTTCATTTTTTTTTTATGTTTGGCACCTGGGCTGTAAGGGTGGAAATCTGCGTGAAATTTCACCTTCCCCTGTGTGGACAGCGGCAAGATTACATTCATGGCTTGCAGCGGGTCTCTAATCCCTCCCGTCCCGCCATCCACTGAAAGTTACCGCTAATTTTCTTTTTATATGTGTTAACTGTACTCTTAAATAAACTCTGTTGGATAAAAGCTCCCTAGTGGATCACTCGAATCATACTGAAAGTGAACCATCTCAAGTTCACCCCGGCCAAATTCAAAAAGTACAAAACTTATGATACAGAGGGATTCCATAGAACTCTTCTGACCTGAATTGTAACAGCTAGCTGAGTGTTAGCCAGACCACTCGTGATATAAATTGATATAAATACATCTCTTAAAGGCACAGTATCATCACACCCATCCTGCCTAGGTACGACTGAAGCTGAGGAATGGCAGACAGGGAGAACCCTGTCAGGCGCATCTCCCACACCATTAACCTCATTTCACTTTGCTTTCTTTCTCGCAGCTACGTTGGAATGCGACAGAGAAGAAAATGCAGGACTGTTCCTTCAAAGGCAAAAGCAAAGAGGTGAAGCAGGCTTGACTTGATTTGATTTATTTTTGTCCCGTGTATCGGGACACAGTGAAAAGTATTGTTTCTTGTGTACTATACAGTCAAAGCATACCATTCATAGTGTATGTAGATTTGATTTAATATTGCCATGTGTATTGGGACACAGTGAAAAGTTTTGTTTCTTGCGCACTATACAGACGATGCATACTCTTCATAGGGAAGGAGAGGGTGTAGAATGTAATGTTACAGTCGTAGCTAAGGTGTAGAGAAAGATCAGCTTAATGCGAGATAGGTCCACTCAAAAGTCTGACGGCAGCAGGAAAGACTAGCTGTAATTGGGAGTGTGCAGAGGGATCTGGGAGTCCTTGTGCACCAGCCACTGAAGATAAGAATGCAGGTACAGCAGGCAGTAAAGAAGGTCAAGGTTTGGAGTACAGGAGCAGAGATGTGTTGTTCCAGTTATGCGGGGCCTTGACGAGGCCACATCTAGAGTATTGTGTGCGGTTTTGTTCTCCTTTTCTGAGGAAGGATGCTCTTGCTCTCGAAGGAATGTGGTGAAGGTTTACCAGGCTGATTCCGGGGACAGCGGGACTGATGTATGAGGAGAGATTAACTAGGTCAGGATTGTTTTCGCTGGAGTTTAGATGGATGACATGGAGGGAATCTCATAGAGACTTATAAAATTCTAACAGGACTAGACAAGGTAGATGCCAATGGTGGGGGGAGTCCAGAACCAGGGGGTCACAGTCTGAGGATTGGGGATAGACCATTTAGGACGGAATTGAGGAGATATTTCTTCACCCGGTGAGCCTGTGGAATTCATTCCCACAGGAAATCGTTGATGCCAAAACATTGAATGTATTGAAGAAGTGGCTGGATAAAGCACTTGGGGCGAAAGGGATGAAAGGTTACGGGGAGAAAGCAGGATTAGGTTATTGAGTTGGATTGTCAGCCATGATGGTGATGAATGGCAGAGCAGGCTCAAAGGGATGAATGGCCTCCTCCTGCTATCTTCCATGTTTCTAAGGCTTGCCTCTTGGTTCCTTGCAGTGTTGCAGGGACAAAGTCGGATTGGCCTTTCTGAGGGCTGTAACGCCAAATAAAACCGTGCAGGGTGTGGGAGGGAAGAAGGGGCTATGAACAGGAGCAACACCTGGGTCTCACTAGGTGAGCAATGGGGTCTGCACTTGGCTGAAGTCTCAGTGGTTGGATCAGTGAGAGATAGGCTCAGTGACGGTGGGAATGGGACGGCGGTAATGTGATGGCAGCATCAGGGGGATGGGGGGGTATCTTTGGTTGTGTTAACCTCCTTTATTTGCTCTTATGAAGCGTCCCTCAAAATGTCCCGATAATGCACGAGACTCCGAGGCACCCTGGAGGTGTGCCGACAGCCCCTCCGTTGATCAGACAAGGTCCTACTGACCCTGCAAGGACTCAGTAAGAATTTAGCAACACCAATTTATAATCCAACTGATTTATTTGATAGTAAAAAAGCGAGCTTTCGACTCCTGTGTCTTCTTCAGGCCTTTGCCTGAAGAAGACACAGGAGTCGAAAGCTCACTTTTTTACTATCAAATAAATTGGTTGGATTATAAATTGGTGTTGCTAAATTCTTACTGAGTCCTTACCACCCCAATCCAACGCTGGCATCTGTACATCATGCCTGCAAGGACTTCCCAGCCTTCCCCTTCCCACACTTTAAGGGTCATGGAGATCCTGGGATCTGCATGGTGGCATTATGGCATGGTGGGTTAACACGGCTGCCTCATAGCGCCTGAGACCTGGGTTTGATTCCTGGCTCGGGTCACTGTCTGTGTGGAGTCTGCACATTCTCCCCCTATCCGCGTGGGTTTCCTCAAGATGCTCCGGTTTCCTCTGATGTCCAAAAGACGTGCTGGTTAGGATGCATTAACCGAGCTAAATTCTCCCTTGGTGCGTCTGAACAGAAGCTGGAGTATGGCGACCATGGAAATTTCACAGTAACTTCATTGCAGAGCCAATGAATCATAAAATCCCTACAGTGCAGAAAGAAGCCATTTGGCCGACTGGGTCTGCACCAATTTCAATCCTACCCAGATCCTATCCCCATAACCTCATGTATTTATCCCAGCTAGTCCCCTGACATAAGAGGCAATTTAGCATGGCCAATCCATCCTAACCTGCACATCTTTGGACACCAAAGGGCAATTTAGCATGACCAATCCCCCTAACCCGCACATCTTTCAAACTGTGGGGGAAAAAAAATCCAGAGCACCAGGATGAAACCCATGCAGACACGGGGAGAACTTGCAGACTCCAGGCACAGAGCAATGCAAGCTGGGAATCGAACCCTGGTGTCTGGCACCTTGAGGCAGTAGTGCTAACCATTGGGCCAACTTGTGACCAATAAATAAACTTTACATTATTTAGCTGTACCCTGCTTGGGGACTGGACATGCTGGGTCAGAGGGCAAAACCTGGCCTCCCTGATCACTGTCCATTGTCCTCGATTCAGATTGTCTGAGTGTTGCCAGGTGGTTCCAGAGAGGCAGGAATGCCATTGTCAGATCTCTTGGAAATAAAAGTGGGATTACGAAGCATTTTGTCTACTCCTCCTGCCTCTGTGAATGTACAGACTGACAGAATACTTCAGTTGCATTCATATTGAGAGGGTTAGAATACAAGAGCAGGGCTGTACTTCTGAGGCTGTATAAGCTCTGGTCAGACCCCATTTGGAGTACTGGGAGCAGTTTTGGGTCCTGTATCTAAGGAAGGATGTGCCAGCCTTGGAAAAGGTCCAGAGGAAGTTCACAAGAATGATCCCTGGAATGAAGAGCTTGTTGTATGAGGAACGGGTTGAGGACTCTGGGCGTGTACTCGTTGGAGTTTAGAAGGATGGGAGGGGGGATCTTATTGAAACTTACAGGATACTGCGAGGCCCTGGATTGAGGGGACGGGGAGAGGATGTTTCCACTAGTAGGGAAAACTAGAACCAGAGAGGGCACAACCTCAGGCTAAAGGGACAATCCTTTAAAACAGAGATGGGGAGGAATTTTTTCAGCCAGAGAGTGGGGAATCTGTGGGACTCTTTGCCGCAGAGGAGGCTGGGATCACTGAGTGTCTTTAAGACAGAGATAGATAGGTTCCTGATTAATAAGGGGATCGAGGGTTATGGGGAAAAGGCAGGAGAATGGGGGATGAGAAAAATATCAACCATGATTGAATGGTGGACAGGCTCGATGCCCCAAGTGGCCTCATTCTGCTCCAATGTCTTACATTAATACAAGCTTTCTATTACTCTTCTCGACAGAGAGATTGCTCCAACTTTATTCGTGTCCTGCTACCGGTGAATGAGAGCCACATTTACACCTGTGGGACCTACGCATTCAGCCCTACCTGTGCCTACATTGTAAGAGCCAAAAGAGTGCAGCGTTCACCCCGCAGAACTGCTGCCAATATCGTACCTGCTCAATGATTCTCCATGACCAGTCTATACCCGACTCCCTCTCAGTAGTGTGTTGGTCTGCCTCTCTCTATCTGGGGACGGTAGGTAGCCTCATAACACTGGGTTAAAGTCAAACAGGTTTATTGGAACACGAGCTTTTGGGGTGCTGACCCTTCATCAGGGAAGTGAAGAGGTAGGTTTGAGAGATGTGGCATATGGAGGCCAAGACACAATTGCAGGATAATGGATGGAATGCGAGTCTTTACAGACAATCAAGTCTTTACAAGTACAGACAGCATTCGAACCATTATCTTGCAATTGTGTCTTGGTCACTATATGCCGTGTTTGTGAATCTACCTCTCTGCTCACCGGATGAAGGAGTGGCACTCTGAAAGCTCGTGATTGCACATAAACCTGTTGGACATTAACTTGGTGTTGTGAGACATCTTACTGTGCCCAACCCAGCCCAATGCCGTCATCTCCACATCATCTCTCTATCTGACTTTGCCTTTTCCTTCTGCGTGTCTCTCTTACCCTCAGTCTTTTTCATTGTATCTGTGTGTGTCCCACTGTATACCGCTTCCCTCTTCCACTATCTCTCTGTCTCTCTCTCTCTCCATGTTTCAATATAAGTGTATCTCATTGTAAATTGCTTCCTCTGTCTTTATCCTATCCTCCCAATCTGTCTATCTTTCTCTCTCTTTCTCACTCTCTCAGTATGTTGGTCTACTTCTCTCTATCTACTTTCCCTCCTCCTTCTGCGTGTCTCTCTTTCCCAAGCTCTGTTTCATTGCATTTGTGTGCGTTCCCTGAATGTCGCTTCCTCCTGTGATTTTGACTCCTTATCCCTCTCCCTCTTTCTTTCTATCTTGGTGTTTCAGTGTAAGTATGTGAGTCGCATTGTACTTTCTGTCCTCCCTCTAATGCATCACTCTTTCGTTATCTTATTGTACGTACACGTGTGTTTGCACGTGCATGTGTGAGCACCTGTACCTGCACGTGTGCATGCACGTGTATGTATGAGTGTGTGTGCACGTCTGCGTACGGAAGCATGAGTGTGCATGCCTGTATATGTTTGTACTTGTGTTTGTATATGAGTGTGTTTTATTGTGCATTTTTCACACATGCTCAGATACACCCACACTTTCCACACACGTTAATAAAAATATTTGCATTTATACATATTCACTCTTTCTATCTTAGACGCATTCTCATAATCGCACACACACTCTCACATACTCTCACTCTCTGTCTCACACATACACTGTCTCACAGACGCACTCTCTCTCTCGCACACACTCTCTCTCTCTCTCGCACGCACGCGCTCTCTCTCGCACGCCCTCACTCTCGCATGCTCTCTCTCTCTCGCACGCTCTCTCTCTCGCTCGCACGCTCTCTCTCTCGCACGCACGCTCTCTCTCTCGCACGCACGCTCTCTCTCTCGCACGCACGCTCTCTCTCTCGCACGCACGCTCTCTCTCTCGCACGCACGCTCTCTCTCTCGCACGCACGCTCTCTCTCTCGCACGCACGCTCTCTCGCACGCACGCACGCTCTCTCGCACGCACGCACGCCTCTCTCTGTCGCACGCGCTCCTCTCTCTCTCTCACGCACGCGCTCTCTCTCTCTCTCCGCACGCGCTCTCTCTCTCTCTCGCACGCAGCTCTCTCTCTCTCTCACACGCACGCTCGCTCTCTCCGACGCTCGCTCCCTCTCTCTCGCACGTGCTCTCTCTCTTCGCACGCGCTCTCTCTCTCTCCTCGCACGCGCTCTCTCTCTCTCGCACGCGCTCTCTCTCTCGCACGCGCTCTCTCTCTCTCTCGCACGCGCTCTCTCTCTCTCTCTCGCACAGCGCTCTCTCGCACGCGCTCTCTCTCTCTCTCGCACGCGCTCTCTCTCTCTCTCGCACGCGCTCTCTCTCTCTCTCTCGACGCGCTCTCTCTCTCTCTCTCGCACGCGCTCTCCTCTCTCTCTCGCACGCCTCCCCTCCTCTCTCACGCGCTCTCCCTCTCTCTCTCGCACGCGCTCTCTCTCTCTCTCTCTCGCACGCGCTCTCTCTCTCTCTCTCGCACGCCCGCTCTCTCTCTCTCTCTCGCCCTCGCAGCTCTCTCTCTCTCTCTCGCACGCGCTCTCTCTCTCTCTCTCTCGCACGCGCTCTCTCTCTCTCTCTCGCACGCGCTCTCTCTCTCTCTCTCGCACGCACTCTCTCTCTCTCTCGCACGCGCTCTCTCTCTCTCTCTCGCACTCTCTCTCCGCTCCTCTCTCTCTCTCTCGCACGCGCGCTCTCTCTCTCTCTCGCACGCGCTCTCTCTCTCTCTCGCACGCGCTCTCTCTCTCTCTCTCGCACGCGCTCTCTCTCTCTCTCTCTCTCTCGCAGCGCTCTCTCTCTCTCTCTCTCTCGCACGCGCTCTCTCTCTCTCTCTCTCTCGCACGCCTCTCTCTTCTCTCTCGCACGCGCTCTCTCTCTCTCTCTCGCACGCGCTCTCTCTCTCTCTCGCACGCGCTCGCTCGCTCTCTCGCACATCTCTCTCCTCTCTCTCGCACGGCTCTCTCTCTCTCTCTCTCTCTCGCGCGCGCTCTCTCTCTCTTGCGCGCGCGCTCTCTCTCTCTCTCTCTCTCTCTCGCGTGCGCGCTCTCTCTCTCTCTCTCTCTCTCGCAGATACATTCTGTCTCATACACACACTATCACGTGTTTCCCTGTCTTTCAGGACGTCAGAACCTTTTCGCTGTTGACTGATTCAAATGGTGACCCTCTAACTGAGGAGGGCAAAGGTCGCTGTCCCTTTGACCCCAGTCTGAAATTAGCTGCCACCATGGTTGGTGAGTGCCACACTGCAGTGACTTGATGGTTTGAGTTATAAGGAGAGGCTGGGATAGACTGGGACTTTTTTCTCTGGAGTGTAGGAGGCTCAGGGGTGATCTTATAGAGATCTATAAAATAATGAGGGGCACAGATCAGCTCAATAGTCAATATCTTTTCCCAAAGGTAGGGGAGTCTAAAACTAGAGGGCATAGATTTAAGGTGAGAGGGGAGAGGGTTCAGAGGGGCAACCTTTTTCACACAGAGGGTGGTGAGTGTCTGGAATGTGCTGCCAGAGGTAATAGTAAAGGTGGGTACAATTTTGTCTTTTAAAATGCGTTTAGACAGTTACATGGGTAAGATAGGTATAGAGGGCAAATGTGGGCAATTGGGACTAGATTAGGGATGAAAAAAGGGGCAACATGGGCATATTGGGCCGAAGGGTCTGTTTCCATTGCTGTAAACCTCTATGACTCTACAGAATAGAATCCCTACAGTGCAGAAGGAAGCCATTCAGCTCATTGAGTCTGCACCGACCACAATCCCACCCAGACCCTATTTCCGTAAACTCACACACTTTCCCTACTACTCTCCTGACACTAAGGGGCAATTTAGCATGGCCAATCTATCTAACCTGCACATCTTTGGACTGTGGGAGGAAACCGGAGCACTTGGAAAAACCCACGCGGACACGGGAAGAATGTGCAGAGTCCACACAGACACTGACCCAAGCTGGGAATTGAACCCAGGTTCTTGGCTACTTCGTTGTACAGATGCTCCAACCGTAAGCACATGGCAAGGAGAAGTATAAAGCAAAGAATGGGAATGGTTGATAATTGCAGGGGTTTTAACCTACATATGCTGAAAAGATCAAATAGAACAGTGCAGAACAGGGACAGACTTGCCTAGCCTGTGCCGGGGCTGTAATTTGAAACCTCGGGGATAATTCTTACTCATTCCTCCAGGGCTATTTGAGATGTTTGTGGGTTGGGGTGGGAAGTTGCTCTGAAGTTTGTAGTGTTTCTTTAACACCTCTTTCTCTGTCCAGATGGTGAGCTATATACAGGGACCACAGACAACTTCCAGGGGACTCAGTCCATCATCTCCCGCACCCTCGGACACCGAGTGGCATTGAAAACTGAACCATCTTTTAACTGGTTGCAAGGTAGGCTTTACTCATCCGAGGTTGAAGGAGCAGGAATGTCTACAGTTCAGTGGGGAGGAGGGCAGAACCTATTATGGGGCTGCTACAGCGCTTTCCTCCTTGTTGTAGTTAAAACTGTCGGCCCTTTTCAAGTAGCCAGACAAAGAGTGGAATTTTACGGCCGAGCTTTGTACAATCCTGAGCAAGGCCAGTGAGAGTTCCGCTCTCTGAATTCGTCCCACCTTCGGAATTGGTGCTGATAAGAGTGCTGGCCAAAGTCACAGAGCAGTTCAAGATGCTTTATTCACAAATGTAGCGCTATAGGAACCCAGATCGGATCAGAGTGACACATTCAGAAATGCACAAGCAACTATAGTTTCAAATTCGATCGCAGATAATTAGTGTTAGAAGTCAGGTCGGATATTTCAAGGTGTTCTATGAAGCTCACCTGGCCTGTAACATTTTAGGTTGAATTTGGCTAAGCTGAGCATACGAGATTTCACTCCAAAGTTTAATTAAGAACATTGTTCTTAATTAATGTATAGTAAGGCACTTAGCAAGAACTTTTAACAATTATGAACAGCAGGCACAACAACCATGATAATGTATAACTCTTAAGGTACTGGGGAGTAGGTACAGAGGAGATGTTGGGGGTAGGTTTTTCACTGAGAGTGGTGGGTGTGTGGAATTGGCAATGGTGGTGGAGACAGATTTGATAGGGTCTTTTAAGAGACTTTTGCATGAGTACATGGGACTGAGTAAGATAGAGGGTTATAGGTAAGCTAGTAGGAAGGGACATGTTTGGCATAACTTATGGGCCGAAGAGCCTGTTTGTGCTGTAGTTTTTCTGTGTTCTGTCTCTAATATGTTCCGACGTAAGCCACCATCTAGTACCCAAAAACCCTCCAAGTAAACACAATGCAGCAGAGGTTAATGCGCACTCGTTACAGGAATCCAGCCTCCTAGGTTGAATGCTGGAAATAGTCATGGAGAAACTCAGAAGAGGTTGTAGTCAAATCTGTTTCCCAAAACACAGCTTCTTTCAAGCAGAACCAAACAAAGAGAAGAAAGAGAGAGAGAAAGACTGCTTCGCTTACTGCTACACTGTTTCCTAAGATAAAATTGAAAGCCCAAGGGAAAACCCTCATTGCCTGACTGCCACACCTTAGTTCCACCCCAGTTACGTCGCTGAAGCTGTAAGCTACGTGATTTTAAAAAAACCTTCCTTAAAACTAAAGTCTTTCGTACAGCCAATTCCAATCAACATATGTTATCTCTATCCACTCGCAGTTATTAAGGTTACATCATGCATTAATAAGAGTATAGTGTCCAATTATAACTTGGGCATGTCAGATCATCAAGCAACGATAGCTACATATGGAATTCTCCGGCTTTGCTGGTCTAAAAGCTGGAAATTCCCATCAAGTCCCGGCAGCATCCTAGTAAATCTTTTCCATGCTCTTTCTAGTTTAATAATATCCTTTCTATAATACGGTGACCAGAACTATACACAGCATTCCAAGGGTAGCCTTACCAACGTCTTGTGCAACTTTAATACTTTTCACTGTATCCCAAAATGCATTATCTTGCACTTATCTAAATTAAACTCTGCCTGTCATTTGTCAGCCCATGGCTCAATCGATTGAGTTTGCAGAGAATGTGAAAAGCCATTTTGATTGATGGCATCAGGGCAGGAGCTACTCACTCCTGTATTCAATGTTCTGACCGATGAAACCAAGCATGCCAAATGCCTTCTTCACCACTCTGTCCGCCTGTGACTCCACTTTCAAGGAGCTATGAACATGTACCCCGAGATCTCTTTCTTCTGTAATTCTCCCCAAGGCCCTACCGTTAACTGAGTAAGTCCTGTCATGGTTCAGTTGGCCCAAATAGCATTTCACATCCTCTGCAATCTCGATCAGTTAAGCCAGTGGGCTGACAAATGGCAGGCGGAGTATGATTTAGGTAAGTGCGAGGTGATGCATTTTGGGACACAATGAAAAGTATTGTTTCTTGTGTGCTACACAGAGAAAGCATACTGTTCATAGAGTACATAGATTTGATTTATTATTGTCACATGTATTGGGATACAGTGAAAAGTAGTGTTTTTTGCGTGCTATACAGACAAAGCATACCATTCATAGAGTACATGGGGAGAAGGAAAGGAGAGGGTGCAGAATGTAGTATTACAATCATAGCTAGGGTATAGAGACAGATCAACTCAATGCAAGGTTGGTCCATTCAAAAGTCTGGTGGCAGCAGGGAAGAAGTCTTCTCCAAAGCCTCCACATCCTTCTGGAAGTGTGGTGAGCACAATTGAACACTATATTCCAAGTGTGGCCTAATTAAGATCAGTGACTTGTTAGCATGATAGTCCTCTGCTGTCTATTTGACTTGATTTGATTTATTATTGTCATATGTATAAGGACACCGTGTAAAGTATTGTTTCTTGTGCACTTTACAGACAAAGCATGCTGTTCATAGAGTACATACATTTGATTTATTATTGTTACATGTATCGGGATATAGTGAAAAGTATTGTTTCTCGTGCGCTATATAGACAAAGCATACTGTTCATAGAAAAGAAAAGGAGAGAGTGCAGAATGTAGTGTTACAGTCACAGCGAGGGGTGTAGAGAAAGATCAACTTAATGCGAGGTAGGTCCATTCAAAAGTCTGACAGCAGCAGGGAAGAAGCTGTTCTTGAGTTGGTTGGTACGTGACCTCAGACTTTTGTATCTTTCCCCTGATGGAATAAGGTGGAAGAGAGAATGTCTGGGGTGTTTGGGGATCCTTGATTATGCCGGCTGCTTTTCCTGAGGCAGTAGAAAGTGTAGACAGAGTCAATGGATGGGAGGCTGGTTTGTGTGATGGATTGGGGCTACATTTACGATCTTTTCTAGTTCCTTGCGGTCTTGGGCAGAGCAGGAGCCCAGACCGAGCTGTGATACAGAACCAGAAAGAATATTTTCTATGGAGCATCTGAGCCCCATCTATCGCTCAAGGTGGGTCCTTGATGATGCTGGTTACACAGTTTCATCAAAATGATCGAATGGCAGCACGTGCCCCTTTGGAAGGAAGACTGGTGACAGCAAAAATGCTTAAGCCATTGAGATATGCACTTTGCTATTGTGGCTCCAGAACCACAGCAATGTAGCCAATTCTCAACTCCCCTCACCGACTCCTCACGGCAGAGAATGAGGCCATTCAGTGTACTGGTCTAAATCTAGCTGTCCACTCTACTCACATCATCGAAGGAGCCTGGTGAGCCATAGAGTTTTACAGCATGGGAACAGGGCCTTCGGCCCAATTTAGACATGCTGCTCTTTTTTTAAAACCCCTAAGCTAGTCCCATTTGCCCTCTATATCCATCTTACCCATTTAACTGTCTAAATGCTTTTTAAAAGATAAAATTGTACCTACCTCTGCTACTGCCTCTGGCAGCTCATTCCAGACACTCACCACCCTCTGTGTGAAAAAATTGCCCCTCTGGACCCTCTCCCCTCTCACCTTAAATCTATGCCCTCTAGTTTTAGACTCCCCTACCTTTGGGAAAAGATATTGACAATCTCGCTGATCTGTGCCCCTCATTATTTTATAGACCTCTATAAGATCATCCCTCTATGCTCCAGAGAAAAAAGTCCCAGTCTATCCAGCCTCTCCTTATAACTCAATCCATCGAGTACCGGTAGCATCCTAGTAAATCTTTTCTGCACTCTTTCTAGTTTAATAATATCCTTTCTATAATAGGGTGACCAGAACTGTACAGAGTTGCTACAGAATGACTGATGGGGCGATTAGGGATGCGTAACAAGTACTGGAGATAGCTGGTGACACTCTGAAGGGATTTGATTGGTAATGCCACAGACTGGGCTGAGGGAAGCTGGGACTTCTCCTGCCCTGGTCCCAATCCCGAATTTAATTCCCTCCGATTCCTGAAGGAGGAAGAGATCCAGCTGCCACCTAATAGTGGCCAACCTGACTTGAGCCCACTCAGGCTCTGCTTACAGTGGGGAGTCCCGGGTTAGGAGCAGAACCTGACCCCTCGTAGAAATCATAAAATCCCCACAGTACAGAAGAAGGCCATTCGACCCATCGAACCCGCAGCGTCACAATCCCACCCACACCCTATCCCAATAACTCCACATATTTATCCCACTAATCTCTCTAACCTACGCATCCCAGAACAATTTAACATGGCCAATCCACCCTAACCTACACATCTTTGGACACTAAGGGATAAGTTAGTATGACCAATCCACCTAACCTGCAATCTTTGGACACTAAGGAGCAATTTAGCATGGCCAATCCACCTAACCTATACACCTTTGCACACTAAGGGGCAATTTAGCATGGCCAATCCACCTAACCTGCACACCTCTGGACACTAAGAGGATATTTAGCATGGCCAATCCATCCTAATCAGTTCATCTTTCAGACTGTGGGAGGAAACTGGAGCAACTGGAGGAAACCCACGCAGATACGAGGAGAACGTGCAGGCTCCACACAGACACTGTCCCGAGCCAAGAATCGAACCCGGGTCACTGGCGCTGTGAGGCAGCATTGCTAACCCACTGTGTCACTGTGCCACCCAGGGTTACAGATCCTGTTACAGATCACTGCTCTTTTGTACTGACTGATGCGTCTTGTTCACAACCCGTATCGTGCCACCCCTGTCTGTCCCATCTGAAAAGGATGCTGGCTCTTGCAGATGTTTCCTTCCCTCAGCCTAACAGTTGAGCTTCCCCTGATATACGCAGGGCCTGTCTTTCAGCTGGCTTCACCGATGTGCTTAAAGAGGATGCCAGATCATGTAGAACGGGTCACCAGTCACTGCAACGCCAATGGTTTTCCTGTTAAAGAGGAAAGGGTGATGGTTAAGAGAGAATCGGATTCACAGCAGGGTGGCATTAACCCTTGCTTGGTTTGCAGCTTTATAGAACCTTAGTGAGGGCGCACTTGGAATATAGTGTTCAATTCTGGTCGCCCACACTACCAGAAGGATATGGAGGCTTTGGAGAGGGTACAGAAAAGATTTACCAGGATGTTACCCTGGTAGGGAGGGCATTAGCTATGAGGAGAAGTTGGAGAAACGTGGTTTGTTCTCACTGGAACGAAGGAGGTTGAGGGCAACCTGATAGAAATCTACAAGATTATGTGGGGCAGAGCGGATAGTCAGAAGCTTTTCCCCAGGGTGGAAGAGTCAATTAGTAAAGAGCACAGGTTTAAAGTGCGACGAGCAAGGTTTAAAGGAGGCACATTTTTTTACACAGAAGGTGGTGGGTGGTAGAACTCACTGCCAGGGAGGTAGTGCAAGCAGATACGGTAGTGAATTTTAAGGGGCATCTGGACAAATACATAAATATGATGGGAATAGAGGGATATGGTCCCCAGAAGGGTAGGGAATTTTAGTTGAGATAGGGAGCAGCATGTTCAAGATTTGAGCCACGGACTATGGAACATGTGAAAATTTTCATCTTCTGACAGTTACCTTCCAGACAATCTCTTTCCCTCGCCTCTCCCAACAGATCCAATATTTGTGGGTTCTACCTTCATGCGAGACAGTGAGGGAGACAAGATCTATTTCTTCTTCACCGAGACCAGACACAAGTCGGACCTGCTGCAAAGGATGAGCCTGTCTTTGGTGGCCCGAGTGTGCAAGGTGAGGTGGTGCCCCGGCAATGGCGTTGCCTCTTTGGAGTGTGGCAAAGCCCGCCACACCCCAGAAGTCTCTTGAAAGACCCTATTGAATTTGCCTCCATCACCACTGACAGCAGTCGATTCCACTCACCCACCACCCTTTGAGTGAAGAACTTACCCCTGATATCTCTTCTGTACCTACTCCCCAGCATCTTAAACCTGTGTCCTCTCATAGCGACCATCCCAGCCCTGGGAAAAAGCTTCTGAGAATCCACCCTATCTGTACCTCTCAACATCATCTACTGTTCTATCAGGTCACCTCTCATCCTTAGTCTCTCCAAGGAGAAAAGACTGAGCTCCCTCTTAAGGCATGCCAACCAATCCAGGCAACATTCTCGTAAATCTCCTCTTAGAGTTATACTTAAATTGTGTCATGAATACATCTTTTAACTTGAACTTGTCAGTGGAATTATTCCTGGAGTAAAAGTTTTTTGCCTGGTCTGGCATACATGTAACTCAAGACACACAAATAATGTGTTCTTAACTGCCCCTCCCCCCTCCCCTGTAATGGCCCAAACATCACATAAGTTTTCTAAGGCATTTCTGATGCAGTCCAAACTAACTGAGCTTGGCCTCCCTGTCCAGAGTGATGTCGGTGGACAGCGAGTGTTGCAGAAACGGTGGACCACCTTCCTCAAGGCCCAGCTGCTGTGTTACCTCCCCGAGGACCAGTTCCCCTTCAACGTGCTCCAGGATATGTTTGTCTCCAAGGATGAGGAGGGGTCTGTGTTTTATGGAATCTTCAGATCACAGTGGTAAGCCTAGCGCTCTCTGTTGAATGTGGTGGGTTGTCCCATCGAACGTGTTAGAAACTGGTGGCTGGGCCACGTCTGGCAGCTGTTATTGGAAGCTTAATTAGAACTGAAAGAGTGATAAGTTAGAAGCAGCCAGTGGGTGTTGTGCGTCACGCATTAGACATTGTATGTGAACCGTTAAAGATAAAAGTAAGATAAAGTTTATTTAATGGTATCACAAGTATGGCTTACGTTAACACAGCAATGAAGTTACTGTGAAAATCCCTGAGTCGCCACACTCCTGTTTGGGTTACACCAAGGGAGAATTTAGCACCTAACCAGCACATCTTTCAGACTGTGGGAGGAAACCAGAGCACCTGGAGGAAATCCACGCAGACACGGGGAGAATGTGCAAACTCCATACAGACAGTGACCCGAGCCGAGAATCGAACCCGGGTCCCTGGTGCCGTGAGACAGCAATGCTAACCCACCGTGCCGATGTGAAGGGGAAACAGAGTGCGAGGCCGCCACGCGCCAGACACTGGCCAAACAAACAGGCAGAAAGTCGAAGGTTAAAACACCAAATTCTGTTTAGGAATGTGGGACTGTAATTGAGATGTGAGTTTTATTTCTGAAAATTGATGCACAAGTGGATTGTTGTGGGCTGAGTCTCGAAGGGACGATAAATTCACCTGCTCCACCCCACCCCACCCCCTTTTCCTCAACCCGTGGCTTTAATGAAGCCTAAAATGTGGATCTTTTCAAATACAAGCTCCCTGATAGCGTGTCCTGCAGGTGTACATCACATGGGAGTGTCACTCGAGAGAGATTCTACCCTGTACATCGAAATGGTGCCACCGTGACGCCTGTCATAAAGAGGGTGTAGGCCACAGATAGATTCATAGAATCCGTACAATGCAGAAGAGGCCATTCAGCCCTTCAAGTCTGCACTGGCTTTCCGATAGATAGGCCCTATCCCCGTGACCTTGTGTATTTACCCTGCTAATACCTCCCTCCAACCCCTGCGAAACTGATTACCCATCTCGGTCTGCCTTTGCGTGAAAAGATTTCGCGCGGCTCCCATCTCACTTTGTTAACGTCCTCCATTCCTGTCCTTGGGTTTTAGGTTCCATGGCGTCTCTGACAGCACCGCGGTCTGTGCCTTCGCATTGCCTGACATTCAGGAGGTCTTCAAAGGACAGTACAAACAACTGAACAGGGAGACGCTGACTTGGTCGCCGTTTTCTGTTGACAGTCGGGGTCCGAGACCCGGTGCCGTGAGTTACATTCCTTCTTGTTTAAAAACGACCCTTCCGTCGCAAATAAATAGTGAAGCATTGAGCTGCAGAATGAGAATCCCAATTCTGTGAGGCCAAATTTCATCTTAAAGGACAGATTGCTTCTGAGCAACCTCAATCACCGGGATGGCACAGTGTGTTAGCACTGCTGCCTCACAGCGCCAGGGACCCAGGTTCGATTCTAGCCTCGCGTCACTGTCTGGGTGGAGTCTGCAGATTCTACCCACATCTGCGTGGGTTTCCTCTGAGCGCTCCGGTTTTCTCCCACAGTCTGAAAGAGTTAAAGTAAAAGTTTATTTATTAGTGTCACAAGTTGGCTGACATTAACACTGCAATGAAGTTACTGTGAAAATCCCCTAGTCGCCACACTCCTGTACGGGTTACGGTGAGGGAGAATTTAGCACGGCCAATGCACCAGGAACTGCATGTCTTTCAGACTGTGGGAGGAAACTGGAGGAAGATTGTAGTCAGTGCAGACTCGATGGGCTGAATGACCTTCTCATGCACTGTAGGGATTCTATGATTCTATGATCAGGGAGCACCCAAATGGTGCACTGGCAGGGGATTATCCCTTCAGAGGAGTCCAGGTAAGATAATTTGCCCAGAAATGCAAATATCTTTTGGGTGATTAACCAGCAAAGAAAATTGTCCAAAAGGGAGATTCCAACTGCAAATTTCACGTAGTTCCATCTGAATTAGACCAAATGTCAGAAGAATTAAAACCACTTCTAACTTCTGGATAACCATTGGATAACCAGGGGAGCCCACATACCATTCTCACCATCCCTGTCCCCTCTATACTGTCCCCCATCAAACACTCCCAGGACAGGTACAGCACGGGATTAGTTTCAAAATAAAGCTTCCTCTACACTGTCCCCCATCAAACACTCCCAGGACAGATACAGCATGGGGTTAGATACAGAGTAAAGCTCCCTCTACACTGTCCCCCATCAAACACTCCCAGGACAGGTACAGCACGGGGTTAGATACAGAGTAAAGCTCCATCTACACTGTCCCCCATCAAACACTCCCAGGACAGGTACAGCACGGGGTTAGATACAGAGTAAAGCTCCCTCTACACTGTCCCCCATCAAACATTCCCAGGACAGGTACAGCACGGGGTTAGATACAGAGTAAAGCTCCCTCTACACTGTCCCCATCAAACACTCCCAGGACAGGTACAGCACAGGGTTAGATACAGAGTAAAGCTCCCTCTACACTGTCCCCATCAAACACTCCCAGGACAGGTACAGCATATGGTTAGATACAGAGTAAAGCTCCCTCTACACTGTCCCCATCAAACACTCCCAGGACAGGAAGAGCATGGGGTTAGATACAGAGTAAATAAATTCTGCCTCTCACCTCTTGCCTATATGACTGTTGTTCTTGCAGTGTAACACTGAGCCTTCCATGGATTCGACACTGAACCTTGTGAAAGACCTTTTCATGATGAATGAGGCAGTGCAGCCCATTGGAAAGAGGCCACAGCTAGTGAACCTGAAGGAGCAGTACGTGAAAATAGCAGTGAACACCGTCCTCTCCACCAACTCAGTGAAGCACAGAGTCATGTTCCTTGTTACAGGTCGGTACATCTGAGTCACAAATACGTTTACATTAACACTGCAATGAAGCTACTGTGAAGATCCCCAAATTGCCACACTCCTGGTCGGGCACACTAAAGGGTAATTTAGCACGGCTAATACACCTTAACCCGCACATTCTCCAAAGGGATAAGCCCCAGTGCACCATTTGGACATCTTTGGATCTAAGGGACAATTTAGCACGGCCAATCCACCCTAACCTACACATCTTTGGACACTAAGGGACAATTTAGCACGGCCAATCCACCCTAACCTACACATCTTTGGACACTAAGGGACAATTTAGCACGGCCAATCCACCCTAACCTACACATCTTTGGACACTAAGGGACAATTTAGCTTGGCTAATCCACCCTAACCTACATATCTTCAGACACCAAGGGACAATTGAGTACAGCCAATCCACCCTAACCAGCATGTCTTTCGGACTGTGGGAGGAAACTGGAGCACCCAGAGGAAACCCATGTGGTCATGGGAAGAACGTGCAGACTCTGCACAGACAGTGAGCCGAGCAGGGAATTGAATCTGGGACACTGACGCTGTGAAGCAGCAGGGCTAACCCACTGTGCTGCCCACCTTCTAATTCCTGAAAATGCCAAGCCAACCCTTGTCGCTGGCACTTGTTCTTGGAGTGCCTGCCTGAGGAGCGAGAGAAACGAAAGGGAGGATTGGGCTCCCATCAGGGTGGGAGTCTGCCAACAACCAAGTTTCATATCCTGATCTATAAAAGCTAAAAATGGAAGCAGGTATTTCACATACGCCTCGGTTCAAATAGTCTGATTTGTCAATACTGTTAAACCATCTGTGGGTAGGAAATGGGACCTTCCTGCCTGGTGACACAGTGGCACAGTGGGTTAGCACTGCTACTCACAGCTCCAGGGACCCGGGTTCAATTCCCCGCTTGGGTCACTGTTTGTGTGGAGACTGCATATTCTCCCCGTGTCTGCGTGGGTTTCCTTTGCGTGCTCCAGTTTCCTCCCACATCCCAAAGATGTGCAGGTTAAGTGGATTGGCCGTGCTAAATTGTCCCTTAATGTCTCAAAGATGTGCGGGTTAGGTGAATTGGCCGTGCTAAATTGACTCTGACTGTGCGGGGACTAGCAGGATAAATACATGGGGCTACAGGCATGATTGTGGTTGGTGCAGACTCAATGGGCCAAATGGCAGCCTCCTCTCTGTATGGATTCTATAAATTCTATAATTTTATAAGTCTCTATGAGATCCCCCTTCATTTGTCTGAACTCCAGCAAAAACAATCCGAAACTCATCAATCTTTCCTCATACATCAGTCCGTCCATCCCCGGATTCTGTTGGGTTTCTGTGCCGCTAACTTCACTCTGCTCTCTTCCTTCTCCAGCCCGTGGTTTCCTGCACAAAGCCCTGTGTGTGAAGGCCACCTCGTACATCATTGAGGAGCTCCAACTCTTCCCGAGCCCGCAGACCGTGCACAGCCTGGTGCTGTCAGCTGATAAGGTCAGCACCCTCCCCTCCTCACCCCGTGTCCTTTAACCCGTCTGTCATGAAAGTGTTGGGGTGGCCTGAGAGCTAGCCGTTGGCCAATTGGTAAGTCAGGGTGTCTCAGATCAGCTCCACCTCCATTGGCGAGGAAGGAGAGGTGCTGTCTGATTGCCCAGTAGGCAAGAAGGTCTATGCACAGGTTCAAATCGGTGCATTCATTTGATATCCACAGCAGTAGGGTAATAACTGCCCCCAACCCAGCGTTGAAGTTTTCCGCAACTGTTGTACCTATCCTGAGAGTGATTAATGGGCAGAGATTGAGGGAGCTTCACTCTGTATTTAACCCCGTGCTGTACCTGTCCTGGGAGTGTTTGATGGGGGAACAGTGTAGAGGGAGCTTTACTCTGTATCTAACCCCGTGCTGTACCTGTCCTGGGAGTGTTTGATGGGGGACAGTGTAGAGGGAGCTTTACTCTGTATCTAACCCCGTGCTGTCCCTGTCCTGGGAGTGTTTGATGGGGGACAGTGTAGAGGGAGCTTTACTCTGTATCTAACGTCGTGCTGTACCTGTCCTGGGAGTGTTTGATGGGGGGACAGTGTAGAGGGAGCTTTACTCTGTATCTAACCCCGTGCTGTACCTGTCCTGGGAGTGTTTGATGGGGACAGTGTAGAGGGAGCTTTACTCTGTATCTAACCCTGTGCTGTACCTGTCCTGGGAGTGTTTGATGGGGGACAGTGTAGAGGGAGCTTTACTCTGTATCTAACCCCGTGCTGTACCTGTCCTGGGAGTGTTTGATGGGGACAGTGTAGAGGGAGCTTTACTCTGTATCTAACCCCGTGCTGTACCTGTCCTGGGAGTGTTTGATGGGGGACAGTGTAGAGGGAGCTTTACTCTGTATCTAACCCCGTGCTGTACCTGTCCTGGGAGTGTTTGATGGGGGGACAGTGTAGAGGGAGCTTTACTCTGTATCTAACCCCGTGCTGTACCTGTCCTGGGAGTGTTTGATGGGGGACAGTGTAGAGGGAGCTTTACTCTGTATCTAACCCCGTGCTGTACCTGTCCTGGGAGTGTTTGATGGGGGGACAGTGTAGAGGGAGCTTTACTCTGTATCTAATCCCGTGCTGTACCTGTCCTGGGAGTGTTTGATGGGGACACTGTAGAAGGAGCTTTATTCTGATAGTTGTGGTTGTTAATGAGTCTTGTGGGTGGTGTTCACTCCAAAGCTTATGACCCTCTCTCTGTACTTTCTGTTGCTCCCCCCTCAGGGGCTTCTGTACATTGGATCATCCGTCGGAGTTCTGCAGGTGCCTCTCTCTAACTGCTCAGCTTATCTGAGCTGTGGGGAATGTGTTTTGTCCAGAGACCCATACTGCGCCTGGGACAGACAGAACAAGGCCTGCAGAGAGACCAGGAACCAGTCAAACATGTGAGTCTGCCCTCTCCCCACTCCCTCCTGGTGACAGGTTATATTGTTGGCATCATGCGTTTCCCTCCCACCCACCACTCTGCCCCTGCCCCCCCAACCCCTGCTACTCCGGTTCTGGATAAGGGTGACTAGTAATTCGAAATGGGTGTTCTTGCACCCTGACCTTCTCCTGCGTCTCTGGGTGTGTGGCCAGACTCTGGAATGGTGTCACTGCAGCCTATCCCAGGAATAACTACATTTGACACTCTGTACTGCAGGCCACAGTCACTCTGGGTCACTTCTCCACGTCTTCCTCTCTCGACTGCACCCCTCCCCCCCCAATCGTTCCCTGTTGAGGAATGGGGTGGAGTAATTATGGATTGGGGAGGTAGGAAGTTAGAATTTGGTGTTTATAATATGGTAACATGGGGAAAGCATTACATGGTCCTGTGAAAAGGTGCTGCCTTTTCTGTGCTTAGGGATTAAAAATGCAAGTACACAGAGAGCCCAAACTGAAACATTCTAGTCGAAAGGCCAAGCAGCAATTTTTACCATCTTAACAGGCTTTTGAATTTAGCCAATCAGTTTGAATCAAACACCAAAAACTTATTAAATTTAAATCTGATGATTTTGACGATCTGGGACCAGATTAGGAAATACTGATATGTCATCACAGATATAAAAGAAGGGGGTGACAAAGGAGGAAGAACAGCTGCCACCTGCCAGAAATAACAGCTCTTAGCTCTCTCTCTCTGTGCCTCTGTGTCTCTCTGTGCCTCTGTGTCTCTCTGTGCCTCTGTGTCTCTCTGTGCCTCTGTGTCTCTCTGTGCCTCTGTGTCTCTCTCTGCCTCTGTGTCTCTCTCTGCCTCTGTGTCTCTCTCTGCCTCTCTGTCCCTCTCTGCCTCAGTGTCTCTGTCCCTCTCTGCCTCTAGCCGTGTCTCTCTCTCTCTCTCAATCAGTGTTGAAGATGTACTAATTTCCGTTCTCCTGTGTGAAGGGATACTTGGATCCAGGACATTGAGAAGGCCGATGCAAGGTCAGCCTGCGCGCCCCCACCTCGCCCGAGGATGATTGGACCAGAGGCATCCCCAGAAGGTCAGTACAATCACTGATTTGTGCTAAAGAAACACACCACAGATCTGGAAACCTGAATCTATATGTCTGTGTGTGTGTCTGCGCGAGTGTGTGTGTGTGTGTCTGCGCGAGTGTGTGTGTGTGTGTGTGTGTGTGTGTGGTGTGTGTGTTGTGTGGTGTGTGTGTGTCTGCGTCTGCGTGAGAGTGTGTGTGTATGTCTGCGCGAGTGTGTGTGTGTGTGTCTGCACGAGTGTGTGTGTGTGTGCGCGCGAGTGCGTGCGCGTGTGTGTCTGCGCGAGTGCGTGCGTGTGTGTCTGCATGAGTGCGTGCGCGTGTGTCTGCGCGAGTGCGTGCGCGTGTGTGTGCGAGAGAGAGAGTGTGTGCGTGCGAGAGAGAGAGATAGTGTGTGTGTGAGGTTTTGTGTGAATGAAAGTGATGCATTTAATCTGTCACCATCCTGTCAGGATAGCCCCAGCTTGTTGCAAACCCCAGTGAGGAGGATTAGGCAGTTCCCTGTTCTTAACCAACTCTCACTGTTCACAGCAGGATTTAATCTAAAAACAATTCCTTTTCATGGATAGCTAGTTCCCTATCTAATAGTTATGTTTTAGCAAGAGCCAATTTAACCAGAGTGTCTTGAGTGAAAAATAGAGTGATTTTGTTCGTTATTCAAGGCGAGGAAATGGTATGCGTGTACATTCATACAGACTAGCAGTGAGAATTGAGTTGTTAGCAAGTGTCTCGAACAGTCCCTGGCACATAAGAAATAGATGATGCTGCAGATCATGCAGCTTTATAGAACCTTAGTGAGGCCGCACTTGGAATATAGTGTTCATTTCTGGTCACGACACTACCAGAAGGATATGGAAGCTTTGGAGAGGGTACAGAAAAGATTTACCAGGATGTTACCCTGGTATAGAGGGCATTAGCTATGAGGAGAAGTTGGAGAAACTTGGTTTGTTCTCACTGGAATGATGGAGGTTGAGGGGCAACCTGATAGAAGTGTACAGGATTATGAGGGACATGGACAGAGTGGATAGTCAGAAGCTTTTTCCCAGGGTAGAAGAGTCAATTACTAGGGGGCACAGGTTTAAGATGTGAGGGGCAAAGTTTAAAGGAGATGTACGAGGCAGATATTTTACACAGAGCGTGTTGGGTACCTGGAACTCACTGCTGGGTGGTAGTGGAAGCAGATACAATAGTGAGTTTTTAAGCGGCATCTTGACAAATACATGAATAGGATGGGAATAGGGGGATATGGTCCCCGGAAGGGGATTTAGTTCACTCAGGGCAACATGCTCAGTACAGGCTTGGAGGGCCGAAGGGCCTGTTCCTGTGCTGTAATTCTCTTTGTTCTTTGACTGAGCATTGCAGCTATTGCAATGTGAGCTGCCAGTGAAATTGAGGTGAGTAGACAAGTGGTCAGTTTCAAGATTCTAATGCAGCTGACATCAGTAGCCCAATAGCTGATTCTGCAATTCTGCTGTTCCGTGGTTTAGTGGAGAAGTGTCCCAGTTCTCTTTTCACCCTGTGGTCGTTGCTGATGGGGCTAATTTCACAGTCAGAGAGAGACAGACAGCAAAATGGCTGTTTGCAGGAAATACAATGACTACGTTTGCTGGCAGCTAGATATGTGTCAAACTTCCACCACTTGTTCTCACAGAGCTCACACACGCATATGCATGTACACCACCTACACACACTCTCACTCTCTCTCTCGCTGGCTCCCTCGCGCTCGCTGGCTCCATCGCGTGATCTCTCTCGTGCCCTCAGTCTCACGCGCCCTACCATTAACTGAGTAAGTCCTGCCCTAGTTCAGTTTACAAAAATGCATCACCTCTCATTTATCTAAATTAAACTCCATCTGCCATTCATCAGCCCATGGCCCAATTGATCAAGATCCCGTTGCAATTGGGGATAACTTTCTTCACTATCCACTATGCCACCGTTCTTGGCATCATCAGCAAACTTACTAACCATGCCTCCTATATTCTCATCCAAATCATTAATATAAATGACAAATAATAGTGGGCCCAGCACCGATCCCTGAGGCACATCGCTAGTCACAGGCCTCCAGTTTGAAAAACAGCCCTCTATGACCATTTCTGTCAAGAAGCTAATTTTGTATCTATTTAGTTACCTCACCTTGGATCCTGTGGGATTTAACCTTGTGCAACAACCTACCTTGTCAAAGGCCTTGCTAAAGTCCATGTAGATAATGCCAACTACATTGCCCTCATCTACCTTCTTGATTACCCAAGATGTGCCATTGTTTGCAACAGAGATGGCAATTAATTTCTGGATGCTTTTAGGAATATCTTGTCGAGCAATAGGGTGGGGTGTGAAACAACTCCTCGTGTCCCCTCAACACAATAACCAACATTCAGACAGGTACTTCCTCATATAGGCATGTTTTGCTGCAGTTGTACAGGGTGTTGGTGAGGTCACATCTGGAATATTGTCTGCAGTTTTGGTCTCCTTATCTGAGGAAGGATGCCCCTGCTGTAGAAGGAGCACAGCGAAGGTTTACCAGGCTGATTCCTGAGATGGCAGGTCTGTCATATTAGGAGAGACGAAGTGGGTTAGGATTATATTCACTGGAGTTCAGAAGAGAGAGAGGGGATCTTATAGAAACTTAGAAAATTCTAACAGAATTGTCCCTTAGAGAATCAGCCTGTAGAAAATCAGCTTGTGCTTCCATTTTTAAAAACAAATCTCATGTTTGAATTCAAGTCCCGTATTCCTAATCAAAGTTTGGTGTTTTATCGTTCAGCTTTCTGCCGATTTGTTTGGTTAGCAGTCAAATGTCTGGTGTGTGGAGATTTTGCACTCTGTTTAGCCCCTCACGGTGGCGCAGTTGGTTAGCACTGCCGCTGCCTCATGGCGCCAGGGACCTGAATTCGATTCCCAGCTCAGGTCACTGTCTGTGCGGAACCTGCACGTTCTCCCCGTGTCTGCGTGGGTTTCTTTTGGGTGCTCCGGTTTCCTCCCACAGTCTGAAAGATGTGTAGGTTAAGGTGGACTGGCCGTGCTAAATTATCTCTTAGTGTCCAAAGATGTGCAGGTTAGGGTGGATTGGCCATGCTAAATTGTGCATTCTCAGGGAGTTGACTAGGGTAAATGCATAGGGTTACGGGGATAGGGAGGGATTGTGGGCGGTGCAGATTCGATGGGCCGAATGGGATTCTATGATTTCCTCTGTTTGTTTTACAGATTCGGCGAGCCCCATTCTGAAGACAGTCTGTTCCAACTCCCTGGTCACTCTGCAGTGCCAGGCCAGCTCCAACCTGGCACAGACGAGCTGGACATACAAAGGGCAGGACACGGCAGCCATGCCGGGTTTGACTATTCAGGGCCCCGTCCTGAGCTTTGTCGCCAGCCCAGAGCGCCAGGGTCTGTGGCAGTGCTGGGCCACAGAGAACCAGTACAGGACACTCCTGGTCAGCTACACACTGCAGGTCAGCCGATCGGCCGTACTGGCATCCAGCGAGGGTCAGCAGTCGCAGATGGACGCCGCCGTGAAGACCTACCGGAGTGAGCTAGTGCTGGTCAGCGTGCTCTTCGCCCTGTCTGCCGGGGTGCTGATGATCTTCGCTGTCTACTCCTGGTCCCAGCGGCTGAGATCCCGGAGGAAGGTGCGTGGGGAAGGCCCGGATGAACCAGGCAGTGGCCTGGAGACTGCGCCTTTGAGGAAAGACCCCGTTGGCAACGGGAGCTCCCAGAACCTTCAGGACAGGGAGCAGGCCGGAGGCTCCCAGGCCCAAAGAACCCCCAACGCCCAGGCGCAAGTGGGCATCTAGGAGAGGGTAGGCACCCAGGACTGAACTGGAAAGAGAGAGACACCTGGGGGGATGTGTTGTGGGAGAGGGTGGGCTGGGGGTATACCGAGTCAGGGCCCAAGGGTCCCCAATCTGGTGACTGGGGCGGGGCGGAGGCATGGGGAACGGGGGCAGGGATTGGGGATGACGGCCGTGGGGAGGGCATAATCTGTAGTCATTGCGAAGGGGAACTGTGTTACTTGTCTCAGTAAGTCCCCCCCCCACCCACCAACCACTGTCACCGCGGCCTGCGGACAGAAAGAAACACATCCTTCTAATTGCCGTGACAAACCTCTCACTCAGGGAACTGTGCATCGGGGGTTTTTATACATGACTGTTTTATTCTTATTTTTTTTAATACATCTGTACATACAATGGAATTGGTCTGTCATCTCTGGAGCCTGAGGTTGTGACCTGCGTCTCTCATCCTCCGCCTTGCTGCCTCTCCCCCCCCGTGTGCACAAGGTGAAGGTACTTGCACCTGGTGATGTTCAGAACATGCGTCTTGAGCCTGCCACTCCCAGGACAAGTATAGCGTGGGGTTAGTTATGGAGTAAAGCTCCCTCTACACTGTCCCCCCATCAAACACTCCCAGCACAGGTACAACATGGGGTTAGATACAGAGTAAAGCTCCCTCTACACTGTCCCCCCCATCAAACACTCCCAGGACAGGTACAACATGGGGTTAGATACAGACTAAAGCTCCCTTTACACTGTCCCCCATCAAACACTTGTTGGGTTCCAGTTCCATGTTCCACCCTCATAATCTTTCATTCTCTCTCGCAATCTGTCTCCATCTTACAAAGAAATATATTCAAAGACCTCACTGCCTTAATTAAGAGTGTCCAGTGGATCTGGGGAACCAAATGGGGTTTGGGTTATGTGCGCGGTTGTTCGGGTTCTTCTGTTTTTGGAAGGGTTTGATACGTCCTAGGAGATGGAACTCTCTTCACCAGAATTCGTTTATTTACACGATTCAACAACAGGATCCAGAGTGGTCTCAGGATGGAGTCTCCATTCGTAATGCCAGAGGAACAGGCGCTATCCAGAGCGCCAGGGGAACGGGGCGCTCTGTGGAGCGCCAGGGGAACGGGACGCTCTGCCAAGCGCCAGGGGAACGGGGACGCTCCGCGGAGCGCCAGGGGAACTGACACACCTGTTTAAATACCCACCATAGGACTGCCTGATTGGATCATTAATTGGGTCCTCTCTCACATGCACTCTCTTTCTCTCTCACACATGCTCTCTCTCGTGCACACTCTCTGTCTCACACACACGAACACTGTCCCCCACCCACCCCTGCCCCCACTCCACCCTCAGTCCTTCTAGATGTAGCGTTGGTGGGTTTGGAAAGAGCCTTGGCAAGCCATTGCAGTGCATGTTGTAGATGGTACACATGACTGCCACTGTGTGTCGGTGATGGAGGGAGTGAGTGTTTGTGGATGGGGTAATGTCTGGGGAGGGGTGTGGGGGGTGGTATTCTGGGTCGGGTCCACAGACTGCAGGCCAGATTTCTATATGGAGGATGTGAGGCAGGGTCAGGGTCCAGTCAACCCTCAGTCAGAAGGCAAGATGGAGCGATGGAGGAGAGGACTGGACAGTACTCTGGAGGGAGACTACGGAGGGAGCGTCGGTGACAAGCCAATCTGTTGAAGTACTGGGGCATTGACAATGTGAGAAGTGTAATGGACATTTTGTGACCCTCACCCAAACAGGGAAAGAGAGGTCGTCTCTCTCTCTCTGCGTCTCTCTCTCTCTCTCTGCGTCTCTCTCTCTCTCTCTCTGCGTCTCTCTCTCTCTCTCTGCGGTCCTCTCTCTCTCTCTGCGTCTCTCTCTCTCTGCGTCTCTCTCTCTCTCTCTGCGTCTCTCTCTCTCTCTCTGCGTCTCTCTCTCTCTCTCTGCGTCTCTCTCTCTCTCTCTGCGTCTCTCTCTCTTCTCTCTCTGCGTCTCTCTCTCTCTCTCTGCGTCTCTCTCTCTCTCTCTGCGTCTCTCTCTCTCTCTGCGTCTCTCTCTCTCTCTCTGCGTCTCTCTCTCTCTCTCTGCGTCTCTCTCTCTCTGCGTCTCTCTCTCTCTCTCTGTCTCTCCTCTCTCTCCCCTTCCCTGTCTTTGTCTCTCTCTCTCTCTTGCTCTCTGTCTGTGTCTCTCTCTGTCTGTCTCTCTTTCTCTGTCTCAGTCTGTATTATATTTTAATGTCTGATTCCACAGGTTAAAGCACAACCATTTCGTACACGTATGGGAAGTGTGTGTGCGTGTGTGTGTGTGTGTCTGTTATTTTTAAAACTTTGTGAGATTGGTCGCCAAAGCAGCATTGTATTAAAATGAACCTAGTGGATGCTGCTGCTTCTCTCGATACCCTGGCGAGCCTTCACTCATAAAGAAACCTCCTGTGATCACTTTTGTCATTTGTCAGGTTGCTGTTTGTGGGATCTTGCTGTGCTTAAACCCCAGCTTACAGCACTGTCCTTTCAAGAATCTTTCATGGACGAACTGGGATAAGACCATAAAGACACAGGAGCAGAATGAGGCCACTCAGCCCATCGACTCTGCTCCCCCATTCAATCATGGCTGATATTTTTCTCATCCCCCATTCTTCTGCCTTTTCACCATAACTCCTGATCTCCTTATTAATCAGGAAACTATCTATCTCTGTCTTCAAGACACTCAATGATCCCAGCCTCTTCTGCGGTAAAGAATTCCACAGATTCCCCACTCTCTGGCTGAATAAATTCCTCCTCATCTCTGTTTTAAAGGATTGTCCCTTTAGCCTGTGGTTGTGTCCTCTCTGGTTCTGGTTTTTCCTACTAGTGGAAACATCCTCTCCCCGTCCCCTCTATCCAGGGCCTCACAGTATCCTGTAAGTTTCAATTAGATCCCCCGCCTCATCCTTCTAAACTCCAACGAGTACAGACCCAGAGTCCTCAATCCGTTCCTCATCCGACAAACTCTTCATTCTAGGGATCATTCTTGCGAAGAACATTCCATGAGCAAGTTGGCACATTCTGGTGTTGCAACAGATGTTGTGGGATTTCATGTCCCTTTTATCTGCTAAATGGTCCCTTAGTGTCCAAAGATGTGCAGGTTAGGGTGGATTGGCCGTGCTAAATTGCCCCTTAGTATCCAAAGATGTGCAGGGTTTAGGGGGGATTAGCCTTGCTAAATTGTCCCTTAGTGTCCAAAGATGTGCAGGTTAGACACTAGGGAGAAATTCAGCATAGCCAATCCATCTAACCCACTCATCTTTGGACACGAAAGGGCAATTTAGCATGGCCAATCCACCTTAACCTGCACATCTTTGGATACTAAGGAGCAATTTTGCATGTCCAATCCACCTAATCTGCACATGTTGGGAGGAAACCAGAGCACCCAGAGGAAACCCACGCAGACATGGGGAGAACGTGCAGTCTCTACACAGACAGTGACCTGAGCCGGGAATCGAACCCTGGTCCCTGACGCTGTGAGGCCGCAGTGCTAACCTACTGTGCCGGTCATTGTGGGTCAATCCACACCACACGGGGACTGCAGCAGTTCAAGAAGGCAGCTTACTGTCACCTTCTTGAGGGGCAACTAGGAGATAGGCATTAAATGATGGACCCTGGCAGCGATGCTCACGGATAAATATAAATGAAACCACACTTCAAACATAGGCCTTCGTTGTCCGTATGGGACTTGCGGTCAGACTGGGATCACTAAAGGTGTTTGCAAAATTTGGCTCAGTCTTCCCAATTAGGTCTCTCGCACTGGGTTACACACTGAGATGGGGAAGTAGATCAGTTTATTTTCTTCCTGTGGTTAGATCTGTACAATCACTGTCTGGACAATTGGCCCTGACAGACCTATCCAGCAGAGGCAGCTCAGCATCACACTGCAATGGCTGCTGTTCCTGCAAAGTGCACAACTGCCCACTTCTTGTAGGGATTGTGTATACTCTGACCTTCCCCCCCCACCCTGCCCGTGCAGCACAGTCCCCGGCGGCGGGACTGCCCGTGCAGCACAGTCCCCGGCGGCGGGACTGCCCGTGCAGCACAGTCTCTGTGGAAACCTACGAGAGGCAGTGATCTGGATGCAGACTGAGGCAGAGTTGGAGCAAAAAGGAATCAACTGGAGTCCCCAAAATGCACATTAGCCCAGTCAGGGCTTATCAAACACAGTTAGCGACATAGAGGAAGTGAGTGTCAGACTGAGAGGCTGCTGGAATCCAGCTCAGGATATTTTGGGACCCTGTTCTTTTGCTGAAAGGCTGGCGCCTATCTGATAAAGACCGCATGAACACTGAGGATAGCTCAACATAACCAATGATTTATCATTTCCTTTTCCTTGTAACTGATCTCTGAACTTCCCCCTTCTCGTGGCACCCCCATTCTCAGTTAAACAGTCATGGAAATGCACGTCACTCCTCCCGGAAGGGGAAGCTGCTCCAAACTTCTGGACTAGCGTGATTCCAAACCTTACCAATACTGGGGAAACTCACGATCCCTTCTTCCCCCTACACTGTCCCTCATCAGACACTCCCAGGACAGATACAGCACAGGGTTAGATACAGAGTAAAGCTCCCTCTACACTGTCCCCCCATCAAACACTCCCAGTTCAGGTACAGCACAGGGTTAGATACAGAGTAAAGCCCCCTCTACACTGTCCCTCATCAGACACTCCCAGGACAGATACAGCATAGGGTTAGATACAGAGTAAAGCTCCCTCTACACTGTCCCCCATCAAACACTCCCAGGACAGGTACAGCACAGGGTTAAATACAGAGTAAAGCTCCCTCTACACTGTCCCCCCATCAAACACTCCCAGGACAGGTACAGAACGGGGTTAGATACAGAGTAAAGCTCCCTCTACACTGTCCCCCATCAAACACTCCCAGGACAGGTACAGCACAGGGTTAGATACAGAGTAAAGCTCCCTCTACACTGTCCCTCATCAGACACTCCCAGGACAGGTACAGCACAGGGTTAGATACAGAGTAAAGCTCCCTCTACACTGTCCCTCATCAGACACTCCCAGGACAGGTACAGCACAGGGTTAGATACAGAGTAAAGCTCCCTCTACACTGTCCCTCATCAGACACTCTCAGGACAGGTACAGCATGGGGTTAGATACAGAGTAAAGCTCCCTCTACACTGTCCCCCCCATCAAACACTCCCAGGACAGGTACAGCATGGGGTTAGACACTTCTCTTTCTCTCTCTCTCTGCACAAATGTACCCCAAGCAGCAGTTTTCATTGCATACTCTGTAATTTGCTGTTCAGGGGATGGGGCGGTGTATATATATATATATGTATATATATATATGTCCCTCTCTATCCAGCTCATCTGTCTGTATTTACCCCCATCCTTTTTTGGGCCAGGCCTGTTGCTGACAGTACACTGCATCGAGTGGAGTTGCTGCTACGCTGTCACCGATCAGCAGAGGACAGCAGCGGACCACATTCACTCCAACCCAGCCTGCAGCTTCTGCCAACTTGACCAAAGAGGGGCAACAGGACATCCCCCTCTCCACTGACACTGGCCCCCTCCCCTTGAAATGCAATCCATCCTCCCCGTCAACACCCTCCCGCAGTGCGGTGTTCCCTCGGCACTGACCCTCCCGCGGTGCGGCGTTCCCTCGGCCCTGACCCTCCCGCGGTGCGGCGCTCCCTCGGCCCTGACCCTCCCGCGGTGCGGCGCTCCCTCGGCCCTGACCCTCCCGCGGTGCGGCGCTCCCTCGGCACTGACCCTCCCGCGGTGCGGCGCTCCCTCGGCCCTGACCCTCCCGCGGTGCGGCGCTCCCTCGGCCCTGACCCTCCCGCGGTGCGGCGCTCCCTCGGCCCTGACCCTCCCGCGGTGCGGCGCGCCCTCGGCCCTGACCCTCCCGCGGTGCGGCGCTCCCTCGGCCCTGACCCTCCCGCGGTGCGGCGCTCCCTCGGCCCTGACCCTCCCGCGGTGCGGCGCTCCCTCGGCCCTGACCCTCCCGCGGTGCGGCGCTCCCTCGGCCCTGACCCTCCCGCGGTGCGGCGCTCCCTCGGCCCTGACCCTCCCGCGGTGCGGCGCTCCCTCGGCCCTGACCCTCCCGCGGTGCGGCGCTCCCTCGGCCCTGACCCTCCCGCGGTGCGGCGCTCCCTCGGCCCTGACCCTCCCGCGGTGCGGCGCTCCCTCGGCCCTGACCCTCCCGCGGTGCGGCGCTCCCTCGGCCCTGACCCTCCCGCGGTGCGGCGCTCCCTCGGCCCTGACCCTCCCGCGGTGCGGCGCTCCCTCGGCACTGACCCTCCCGCGGTGCGGCGCTCCCTCGGCCCTGACCCTCCCGCGGTGCGGCGCTCCCTCGGCCCTGACCCTCCCGCGGTGCGGCGCTCCCTCGGCCCTGACCCTCCCGCGGTGCGGCGCTCCCTCGGCCCTGACCCTCCCGCGGTGCGGCGCTCCCTCGGCCCTGACCCTCCCGCGGTGCGGCGCTCCCTCGGCCCTGACCCTCCCGCGGTGCGGCGCTCCCTCGGCCCTGACCCTCCCGCGGTGCGGCGCTCCCTCGGCCCTGACCCTCCCGCGGTGCGGCGCTCCCTCGGCCCTGACCCTCCCGCGGTGCGGCGCTCTTCGCCTGACCCTCCCGCGGTGCGGCGCTCCCTCGGCCCTGACCCTCCCGCGGTGCGGC
>JAGIQG010000042.1:2933773-3029445 GCA_024679065.1 Sphyrna mokarran | reverse complement strand
CCCATTCCCACTCTTACTGTTCTCCCTCTCCAGGTTCCACCTCGCTGCCGATCAGGGTTACACCAGTTGTTTGGAGTTGATGCTGTCAACTCGAGTTGATGTAGAAGCTCAGGATTTGGACGGTAAGTGACTCCCCCCCCCTCCCTACACCCCCCTCCCTATCTCTGTAACCTCCTCCAGCCCTCCTACACCACCTCCCTGTCCCTGTAAAATCCTCCAGACCCCTACACCCCTCCCTATCTTTGTAATCCTCCTCCAGCCCCCCTACACCCCTCCCTATCCCAGTAAACTCCTCCAGACCCCTACACCCCTCCCTATCTCTGTAACCTCCTCCAGCCCTCCTACTCCCCCTCCCTATCCCTGTAAACTTCTCTAGCCCCCTACATCCCCTCCCTATCTCTGTAACCTCCTCCAGCCCTTCTACACGCCCTCCCTATCCCTGTAAACTCCTCCAGCCCCCTACACCACCTCCCTATCTCTGTACCATCCTCCAGCCCCCACACCCCCTCCCTATCTCTGTACCTCCTCCAGCCCCTACACCCCCTCCCTATCTCTGTAACCTCCTCCACCCCCTACACCCTCCCTATCTCTGTAACCTCCTCCAGCCCCCTACACCCCCTCCCTATCTCTGTAACCTCCTCCAGCCCCCTACACCCCCTCCCTATCTCTGTAACCTCCTCCAGCCCCTACACCCCCTCCCTATCTCTGTAACTCCCTCCAGCCCCCTACACCCCCTCCCTATCTCTGTAACCTCCTCCAGCCCTACACCCCCTCCCTATCTCTGTAACCCCCTCCAGCCCCCTACACCCTCTCCTATCTCTGTAACCTCCTCCAGCCCCCTACACCCCCTCCCTATCTCTGTAACCTCCTCCGCCCCTACACACCCCTCCTATCTCTGTAACCCCCTCCAGCCCCCTACACCCCCTCCCTATCTCTGTAACCCCCTCCAGCCCCCTACACCCCCTCCCTATCTCTGTAACCTCCTCCAGCCCCCTACCCCCCCCCTATCTCTGTAACCTCCTCCAGCCCCCTACACTCCCTCCCTATCTCTGTAACCTCCTCCAGCCCCTACACCCCCTCCCTATCTCTGTAACCTCCTCCAGCCCCTACACCCCCTCCCTATCTCTGTAACCTCCTCCAGCCCCTACACCCCCTCCCTATCTCTGTAACCTCCTCCAGTCCCTACACGCCCTCCCTATCTCTGTAACCTCCTCCAGCCCCTACACACCCTCCCTATCTCTGTAACCTCCTCCAGTCCCTACACCCCCTCCCTATCTCTGTAACCTCCTCCAGCCCCCTACACCCCCTCCCTATCTCTGTAACCTCCTACAACCCTCCGAGATCTCTGCGTTCCTCCAATTCCGGCCTCTCGAGCATCCCCTGATTCCCATCGCTCCGCCATTGGGGGCCGTGCCTTCAGCTGCTTGGGGGGTACCTAAGCTCTGGAATTCCCTCCCTAAACCCCTCCATCTCTGTGTCTCTGTCTGTCTCTCCGTCTCCCTCTGTTATAAAACATAGGAGCAGAATGAGGCCACTCAGCCCATCGAGTCTGCTCCCCCATTCAATCATGGCTGATATTTTTCTCATCCCCCATTCTCCTGCCTTTTCCCCATAACCCCTGATCCCCTTATTAACCTCTCTCTCTGTCTCGTGCTGTTCCTGTCCACTTAGAACTGATGTCCAGTAATCTGCCCCAGAGCTGGCCAGAGGGGGGGCATTGAGGGACAGTTAGGGATGGGCAGTGAATATTGTATTTCACGATATCCAGATCCGTGAATGCACAATATCATTCACATTGCCCTTTCTCACTTTGGCTCTTGTGTAGAGTAAATCGAGGGTGACACAGTGGGTTAGCGCTGCTGTCTCACAGCGCCAGGGACCCGGGTTCGATTCCCCAGCAGCACGGTGACACAGTGGGTTAGCGCTGCTGTCTCACAGCGCCAGGGACCCGGGTTCGATTCCCCAGCAGCACGGTGACACAGTGGGTTATCACTGCTGTCTCACAGCGCCAGGGACCCAGGTTTGATTCCCAGCTCCAGTCACTGTCTCTGTGGAGTCTGCACATTCTCCCCGCGTCTGTGTGGGTTTCCCCCACGTGCTCCAGTTTCCTCCCACAATCCAATGATGTGTAGGTTAGGGTGGATTGGCCGTGCTAAATTGTCCCTTAGTGTCCAAAGATGTGCAGGTTAGGGTGGATTGGCCGTGCTAAATTGTCCCTTAGTGTCCAAAACAAGATTGGCCGTGCTAAATTGTCCCTTAGTGTCCAAAGATGTGCAGGTTAGGGTGGATTGGCCATGCTAAATTGTCCCTTAGTGTCCAAAGATGTGCAGGTTAGGGTGGTTTGGCCGTGCTAAATTGTCCCTTAGTGTCAGGGGGATCTGCTAAATTAAATGCTTGGTATTATGGGGATAGGGATTGTGGTTGGTGCAGACTCGATGGGCTGAATGGCCTCCTGTAGGAATTCTGTGACTAACAGCGGATTTGACTTTGCAGGTTGCACTGCCTTACACAGGGCGACCCGGAATTCCCAATCCGAATGTGTCCGGAGCTTATTAAAGGTATATTCATTCCGGTGTCTCTCTCTCTCTGTCTCTCCCCTGGCCGGATCACTGTCTTTGTTCACTCTTTCCTCCAGTCTGAAATACCACCCTGGAGAATCGGGACGCACCGGGCCAAATTGAAGCAGTCCTGGAACAGGAGGAGGCCGTTCAACCCTTCTAGCCCTGCCCTGCCCTGCCCTGCCCTGCCCTGCCCTGCCCTGCCATTCGATCAGATCATCGCTGATCTCTCCCTGGTCCCAAATTCAGCTCCTCACCTCGTCCCAATATCCATTTATCATAGAATCCCTACAGCGCAGAAGGAAGCCATTCAGCCCATCGAGCCTGCACCAGTCACTATCCCTCTCAGATTCTATCCCCATAATCCCATATATTTACCCTCTTAATCCCCCTGACACCCTAACCTGCACATCTTTGGACACTAAGGGGCAATTTAGCACGGCCAATCCACCCTAACCTACACATCTTTGGACACTAAGGGTCAATTTAGCACGGCCAATCCACCCTAACCTACACATCTTTGGACACTAAGGGTCAATTTAGCACGGTCAATCCACCCTAACCTACACATCTTTGGACACTAAGGGACAATTTAGCACGGCCAATCCACCCTAACCTGCACATCTTTGGACACTAAGGGACAATTTAGCACGGCCAATCCCCCCTAACCTACACATCTTTGGACACTAAGGGACAATTTAGCACGGCCAATCCACCCTAACCTACACATCTTTGGACACTAAGGGACAATTTAGCACGGTCAATCCACCCTAACCTGCACATTTTTCAGACTGTGGGAGGAAACCGGAGCACCCAGAGGAAACTCACGCAGAGATGGGGAGAATGTGCAGACTCCATACAAACAGTGACCGGAGCTGGGAATCGAACCCGGGTCCCTGGCGCTGTGAGACAGCAGTGCTAACCCACTGTGTCACCGTGCTGTATCGGGGTGTGGGTGAACGTGGGGCGACAGGTCCAATCAGGGACTGGAAAGTGTCTTTGGAGAGAAGCCCAGGTTTGGTCGGAGGGAAGGAGGGGAATTCTGAATTGGTGCAGCACCTGATGGGCTGAATGGCCTCCTTCTGCTGTCCAACAGGACAGTTTTCTCTCTGTCTGTGTGTGTGTGTGTGTCTCTCTCTCTCTCTCTCTCTGTGTGTGTCTCTCTCTCTCTCTCTCTGTGTCTCTCTCTCTCTCTCTCTCTGTGTCTCTCTCTCTCTCTCTGTGTGTGTCTCTCTGTGTGTGTGTGTGTGTGTCTCTCTCTGTGTGTGTGTGTGTCTCTCTCTCTCTGTGTGTGTGTGTCTCTCTCTCTTCGTGTGTCTCTCTCTCTCCTCTCTGTGTGTGTCTCTCTCTCTCTCGTGGTTTCTCTCTCTTCTCTGTGTGTGTGTGTGTCTCTCCTCTTCTCTCTCTGTGTCTCTCCTCTTGTGGTGTTTCTCTCTCTCTCTCTCCTGTGTGTGTCTCTCTCTCTCTTCTCTGGTGTCTCTTCTCTCTCTGTCTCTCTCTCTCTCTCCGTGTCTCTCTCTCTCTCGCTCTCTTGTGTGTCTCTCTCTCTCTCGTGTCTCTCTCCTCTCTGTGTCTCTGTGTGGGGTGTGTGTGAGTGTCTCTCTCTCTCTTCTCTCTCTCTGTGTGTGTGTCTCTCTCTCTCGTGTGTGTGTGTGTGTGTCTCTTTCTCGTGTGTGTGTGTCTCTCTCGTGTGTGTGTGTGTCTCTCTCTCTCTCGTGTGTGTGTGTCTCTCTCTCTCGTGTGTGTGTGTCTCTCTCTCTCGTGTGTGTGTGTCTCTCTCTCTCGTGTGTGTGTGTCTCTCTCTCTCGTGTGTGTGTGTCTCTCTCTCTGTGTCTCTGTGTGTGTGTGTGTCTCTCTCTCTGTGTCTCTGTGTGTGTGTGTCTCTCTCTCTCTCTCTCTCTGTGTGTCTCTGTGTGTGTGTGTGTGTCTCTGTCTCTCTCTGTGTGTGTGTCTCTGTCTCTGTGTGTGTGTGTGTCTCTGTCTCTCTCTCTCTCTCTCTCTGTGTCTCTCTCTCTCTCTCTCTGTGTCTCTCTCTCTCTCTCTCTGTCTGTGTGTGTGTGTGTGTGTGTGTGTATCTCTGTCTCAGCCTGTTATTCCCCTCCCTGGTGGTATTGGATGTAGTTCAGAGGAGGTTTACCAGTTTGATTCCGGGGATGAAAGGATTGCTATATGAGGAGAGATTGAACAGTTTGGGGCTTGTTCTCACTGGAGTTTATCAAGATGAGAGGGGCTCTGATTAAGGGATATAAAAGGGATTGATTTTTGATTAGATTTGATATATTATTGTCACATGTACTGGGACACAGTAAAAAGTATTGTTTCTTGTGCGCTATACAGACAAAGCATACCATTCATAGATAAGGAAAGGAGAGGGTGCAGAATGTAGAGTTACAGTCACAGCGAGGGGTGTAGAGAGAGATCAACTTAATGCGAGGTAGGTCCATTCAAAAGTCTGACAGCAGCAGGGAAGAAGCTGTTCTTGAGTCGGTCGGTACGGGACCACAGACTTTTGTACCTTTTTCCAAATGGAAGAGAGAATGTCCAGGGTGTGTGGTGGGGGGGGTCCTTGATAATGTCGGCTGCTTTTCCCCCAAGGCAGCGGGAAGTGTAGACAGAGTCAATGGATGGGAGGCTGGTTTGTGTGATGGATTGGGCTACATTCACAACCCTTTGTAGTTCCTCGCAATCTTGGGGCAGAGCAGGAGCCCAGACTGAGCTGTGATACAACCAGAAAGAATGTTTTCTATGGGGCATCTGTAAAAGTTGGTGAGAGTCGTAGCGGACACGCCGAATTTCCTCAGTCTTCTGAGAAAGTGGAGGCGTTGGTGGGGATTTCTTAACCATAGTGTCGGCGTGGGGGGGACCAGGACAGGGTGTTGGTGACCTGTTGGAGGTTGGTTTGTTCTTGTTGGAGACTGAGGGGGCGACCGCATTGGGATGGTGGGGGGCACGGACGGATTGGAGAAGGAACAGCTGTTCCCCTAAGTTAAAGGGTCAGTTACGAGGAACACATATTAAAAATGAGGGTGGCAAGGTTAGTGGGGAGGTGGGTATTTGAGAAAAACTTGTCTTACCCAGAGGGTCTGGATTGCGTTGCCTGAGAGGGTGAGATGCCTCACATCCTTCAATAACTATTTGGATCAGTGCTGTCAGCGAGAGTGGGATATCTGATCTTCGAGGATGGACGGAGTTTTCCGGACAGAACCCCACTCTCGGGGTATTGAATGGAAGAGGGAGGGGAGTCTGAACAGACTGAGGGTGCAGCGAGAATTCATTGCGTCTCCCTCTCTCTCTCACACAGCACAAAGCTTCCGTGGATGTGACAGACAACCAGGGTCGAACAGCTCTGCACCATGCAGGTTAGTGAGTGTTCGTTGAATGAGTGTGTGTGTGTGTGTGCGACTGTGAGTGAAAGTGTACATGCATCGTGTGGCACAGCAGGTTAGCGCTGCTGTCTCACGGCGCCAGGGACACGGGTTCGATTCCCGGCTCGGGTCACTGTCTGTGCGGAACCTGCACATTCTCCCCGTGTCTGCGTGGGTTTCCTCCGGGTACTCCGGTTTCCTCCCACAGTCTGAAAGGTGTGTGTGATAGGGGGATTGGCCATGCTAAATTGTCCCTTAGTGTCCAAGGATGTGTAGGTTAGGGTAGATTGGCCATGTTAAATTGTCCCTTAGTGTCCAAAGATGTGCAGGTTAGGATGGATTGGCCTTGCTAAATTGTCCCTTAGTGTCCAAGGATGTGTAGGTTAGGGTAGATTGGCCATGTTAAATTGTCCCTTAGTGTCCAAAGATGTGCAGGTTAGGATGGATTGGCCTTGCTAAATTGTCCCTTAGTGTCCAAGGATGTGTAGGTTAGGGTAGATTGGCCATGTTAAATTGTCCCTTAGTGTCCAAAGATGTGCAGGTTAGGATGGATTGGCCGTGCTAAATTGTCCCTTGGTGTCCGGGGATCCATAGATTAGAGGGATTAGTGGGTAGGGATATAAGGATAGGGCCTGGGTAGGATTGTGTTCACAGCAGACTCGATGGGCCGAAGGGCCTCTTTCTGCACTGTAAGGTTCTATGATTCCCCCCACTAACAGCACTGTGGGTGTACCTACCCCACACACACGGGGACTGACTGATGTCCAATAACAATCCTGGAACTCCCTCCCTAACAGCACTGTGGGTGTACCTACCCCACACACGGGGACTGACTGATGTCTAATAACAATCCTGGAACTCCCTCCCTAACAGCACTGTGGGTGTACCTACCCCACACACGGGGCTGCAGTGGGTTCAAGATGCCGGCTCACCCACCACCCTCTTGAGGGGCAATTAGGGTTAGGGGGTAAATGTTGCGTCTAGCCGCTGTGAATGAATGTATCACAAGATTGCAGAACTGTTGGATAGAACTGCAACGAGATGCAGTAAGACATAGGAGCAGAATGAGGCCACTCGGCCCATCGACTCTGCTCCCCCATTCAATCATGGCTGATATTTTTCTCATCCCCCATTCTCCTGCCTTTTCCCCCTGATCCCCTTATTAATCAGGAACCGATCTATCTCTGTCTTAAAGACACTCAGTGACCCCGGCCTCCTCTGCGGCAAAGAGTTCCACAGATTCCCCACTGAAGAAATTCCTCCTCATCTCTGTTTTAAAGGATCGTCCCTTTAGCCTGAGGTTGTGCCCTCTCTGGTTCTAGTTTTTCCTACTAGTGGAAACATCCTCTCCCCGTCCCCTCTATCCAGGGCCTCGCAGTATCCTGTAAGTTTCAATAAGATCCCCCCGCCTCATCCTTCTAAACTCCAATGAGTACAGACCCAGAGTCCTCAACCCGTTCCTCAAGCTCTTCATTCCAGGGATCATTCTTGTGAACCTCCTCTGGACCCTTTCCGAGGCCGGCACTTCCTTCCTTAGATACGGGGCCCCTCTCAATACTCTGGCCATTCAGCCCATCGAGTCTGTACCTGTTGTTAATATCGATGTTATTCTCTCCCTCTCTCCGATCAGCTATATCGGGATGTGTTCCGAGTGCCACTTTGCTGTGCGATTATGGTGCTTCAGTTCATGCGCTGGACAGGGTGAGTTACTCCGTAGGCATTCTAATATCCCAGGAGCTGCCCCTTGCAACCCCTATGGCAACAGGGAAGCTGCCGAATCTGGATAAGTTTATGGAGACGTTAAGGACTAGGCCCCTCCCAAAATCAGTACAGAGAATCCGTGGTGCAGGATCTCATTCATAGCACCACAACTGAGAGAGAGAGAGACGGAAATAGGGAGAGGTGGAGAGATGGAGAGAGGGAAGATGTGGTGAGGACAGAGGGAGAGATGAACAGGGAAGGTGGAGGGGAAGAGAGGCTCTGTCACTGACTGACCCCTCAATAGTGCATCCTGGGGGTACCATTGACCATCGCTGAATCCCCCCCCACTATCAACATCCTGGGGGTTACATTGACCATACTGAATCCCCCCCCACTATCAAATCCTGGGGGTACCATTGACCATCACTGAATCCCCCCACTATCAACATCCTGGGGGTTACCATTGACCATCACTGAATCCCCCCCACTATCAACATCCTGGGGGTTACCATTGACCATCACTGAATCCCCCACTATCAACATCCTGGGGGTTACCATTGACCATCACTGAACCCCCCCCACTATCAACATCCTGGGGGTTACCATTGACCATCACTGAATCCCCCACTATCAACATCCTGGGGGTTACCATTGACCATCACTGAATCCCCCCCACTATCAACATCCTGGGGGTTACCATTGACCATCACTGAATCCCCCACTATCAACATCCTGGGGGTTACCATTGACCATCACTGAATCCCCCCCACTATCAACATCCTGGGGTTACCATTGACCATCGCTGAATCCCCCCCCACTATCAACATCCTGGGGGTTACCATTGACCATCACTGAATCCCCCCACTATCAACATCCTGGGGGTTATCATTGACCATCACTGAATCCCCCCCACTATCAACATCCTGGGGGTTACCATTGCCCAGAAGCTGAACTGGACCCAGCCATATAAATACTGTGGCTCCCGGAGCAGGTCAGAGACTGGGAATCCTGCAGGGAGTAACTCACCTCCTGACTCTCCCCCCCAAAGCCTGTCCACCATCGACAAGGACACAAGTCCGGAGTGTGATGGAATATTCTCCACTTGCCTGGATGAGTTCGGCTCCAACAACACTCGAGAAGCTCGACACCATCCAGGACAAAGCAGCCCCGCTCGATCGACACGCTAACCACAAACACTCACTCCCTCCACCACCCACACAGCCGTGTGTACCATCTACAAGATGGCCCGCAGCGACTCACCAAGGCTCCTTCAACAGCACCTTCCAAACCCACCACCTCTACCCTCTAGAAGGACAAGGGAACGCAGACACATGGGGAACACCACCCACTGCAAGCTCCCCCCTCCGAGCCACTCACCATCCCGACTTGGAAATATATCGGCCGTTCCTTCACTGTGGCTGGGGTCAAAATCCCGGAACTCCCTCCCTAACAGCACTGTGGGTGTACCTACCCCACACACACGGGGACTGACTGATGTCCAATAACAATCCCGGAACTCCCTCCCTAACAGCGCTGTGGGTGTACCTACCCCACACACACAGGGACTGACTGATGTCCAATAACAATCCCGGAACTCCCTCCCTAACAGCGCTGTGGGTGTACCTACCCCACACACACAGGGACTGACTGATGTCCAATAACAATCCCAGAACTCCCTCCCTAACAGCGCTGTGGGTGTACCTACCCCACACACACGGGGACTGACTGATGTCCAATAACAATCCTGGAACTCCCTCCCTAACAGCGCTGTGGGTGTACCTACCCCACACACAGGGACTGCGCTGGGTTCAAGATGGTGGGTCAGCCGCCCCCTTCCTGAGGGGCAATTAGGGAGGGACTGAGCCATTGTCCAGTTGAACAGCCTGTAATGTAGCTCATGTTTTTTCAGGAGACTTTGACCGCTCTGATGTTGGCCTCTTGCCTGGGCCGGACTGAGATTTGCCAATTCCTGATTGAGCGCGGTGCACAAGTTAACCAAACTGACGCCAAACACAGGTACAAAAACAGTCTGCCAGGTAACTGAAGACGTTGCTGCATTTCTATAGCCCCTTTCTCTCTCTCTCTCCCTATTTGATTGCATTTGATTAAATTTATTACTGTCACGTGTACTGGGATACAGTGAAACGTATCGTTTCTTTCACGCTATACAAAGCATACCGTTCATAGAGAAGGGAAAGGGAGAATCATAAAATTCCTACAGTGCAGAAGGAGGTCAATCCACCCTAACCTGCACATCTTTGGACACTAAGGGACAATTTAGCACGGCCAATCCACCCTAACCTGCACATCTTTGGACACGAAGGGACAATTTAGCACGGCCAATCCACCCTAACCTGCACATCTTTGGACACTAAGGGACAATTTAGCACGGCCAATCCACCCTAACCTACACATCTTTGGACACTAAGGGACAATTTAGCACGGCCAATCCACCCTAACCTGCACATCTTGGGACACTAAGGGACAATTTAGCACGGCCAATCCACCCTAACCTACACATCTTGGGACACTAAGGACAATTTAGCACGGCCAATCCACCCTAACCTACACATCTTTGGACACTAAGGGACAATTTAGCACGGCCAATCCACCCTAACCTGCACATCTTTGGACACTAAGGGACAATTTAGCACGGCCAATCCACCCTAACCTGCACATCTTTGGACACTAAGGGACAATTTAGCACGGCCAATCCACCCTAACCTACACATCTTTGGACACTAAGGGACAATTTAGCACGGCCAATCCACCCTAACCTGCACATCTCTGGACACTAAGGGACAATTTAGCACGGCCAATCCACCCTAACCTGCACATCTTTGGACACTAAGGGACAATTTAGCACGGCCAATCCACCCTAACCTGCACGTCTTTCAGACTGTGGAGGAAACCGGAGCACCCATGGGAAACCCACGCAGACACGGGGAGAATGTGCAGACTCCACACAGACAGTGACCCAAGCCGGGAATCGAACACGGGTCCCTGGCGCTGTGAGGGAGCAGTGCTAACCCATTGGGATACAAGTGAAAAATATTGTTTCTTGCGTGCTACACAAAGCATACCCTTCATAGAGAAGGAAAGGAGAGGGTGCAGAATGTAGTGTTACAGTCACAGCGAGGGGTGTACAGAGAGAGCAGCTTAATGTGATGTAGGTCCATTCAAAAGTCTGACGTGAGTATTTTCTCTCTCTGTGTGCCTCCCTGTAGGACTGCCCTGATCCTCGCCTGTGAGAGTGACTGTCCCGAGGTGGCAATGCTCCTCCTGAGGGCCGGAGCAGACCCGGGAATGACGGATATCACTGGTCGGAACGCTGTTCGCTATGCCCAGCTATCCAGGAGCGAGGGACTACGTTCTCTAATGCAGGTGGCAGGTAAGTCCCTGTGTGTGTGTAAACTACCCAGTCCGTGGAGGGAGTTACACAGATAGGGAGGGGGTACAGGGGGTTGGAGAAGGTTACACAGATGAGGAGGAGGACAGTGTAGAGGGAGCTTTACTCTGTATCTAACCCCGTGCTGTACCTGTCCTGGGAGTGTTTGATGGGGGGACAGTGTAAAAGGAGCTTTACTCTGTATCTAACCCCGTGCTGTACCTGTCCTGGGAGTGTTTGATGGGGGGACAGTGTAGAGGGAGCTTTACTCTGTATCTAACCCCGTGCTGTACCTGTCCTGGGATGGGGGACAGTGTAGAGGGAGCTTTACTCTGTATCTAACCCCGTGCTGTACCTGTCCTGGGAGTGTTTGATGGGGGACAGTGTAGAGGGAGCTTTACTCTGTATCTGACCCCATGCTGTACCTGTCCTGGGAGTGTTTGATGGAGGGGACGGTGTAGCGAAGGGGAAGGAGAGGGGAGGAATAATGATCCTTCAGCAGAGGGACGGGGTGCTGTTTGCCGCACTGTTTGTGGGATCTTGCTTTGCGCCTGGGAGTGGATCTGCACTCCAACGGTGACCCACACTTGGGAGAAAAATCCTTCCTGAGCGACTCAAGGGGTTTGGGAACGGCGCGATGGAGACGTCAACTCTGACATTTTCCACTGGCCTCAATTCGACACAAAGGTTGTACGCTCAAACAGATGGCCTTCCTCATCTCCCTGTTTCCCTGTTAACCAGACCTGCCTGACATTTAGTTCATCCGATTACCATCGCGCCTGGCCCAACTCCAGTACATATTCCCAATCGCACACCGTTGCCCTGGTGACCCTGCCTGATTGCGGCCTACTCGGCCTCTGAAGCCTTGAGCCTTTCCTCCTCAAATGGGATCAAATTGCCAGTGGCTTGGCTTTCTTAAATTTGGTTTTATGCGTACTGGCTGGACCCGCATTTATTGCCCACCCCTCGTTGCCCTTGGAGGGGCAATTAGTCGAGAGTCAACCGCATTGATTCTGGAGTCACACGTAGACCAGACCGGGGTAAGGACGGCAGATTCCCTTCCCGAAAGGGAACCAGATGGGTTCTTTCCACAATGGGTCATCAGTAGATTCTTAATCCCAAATTTTTTTTTATTGAATTCAAATTCCACTGTTTGCCGTGTTGGGATTCGAAGCCAGGTCCCCCAGAACGTTAGCTGAGTTTCTGGATTAGTAGTTTAGCAACAATACCACTGGGCCATTAGCTCCTTCCCAAGGCAGTGAAAAAATGAAGATAATCTTCAAGCCTTCGATCGACACGGAATCGACCACAGACTGTAGTGTCGCTGAGGCCTAGTTGTCAGGCTCCAAAATCGCCAATCCTAGTTGACATCACAAATTCGCGACTGGACATCAGATGGACAGAGTTGGCATTTGTATAGCACCTTTAAGAACTGCAGGATGCCGAGAGGCCTGTTGGCCATTATTTAACAAGATGCGGTCACTGTTGCTCTGAAGGAAAGTCAGCACAGCAAGATCCCATCATCAGATAATGATCTATCTGTTTGACACCTCAATTTAATATTCAATTTGAAAGGCAAATTTTCCCACAGTGCGGCGCTCCCTCGGCACCGACCCTCCCACAGTGCGGCGCTCCCTCGGCACCAACACTCCCGCAGTGCGGGGCTCCCTTGGCACCGACCTCCCGCAGTGCGGCGCTCCCTCGGCACCGACCCTCCCGCAGTGCGGCGTTCCCTCGGCACCGACCTCCCCAGTGCGTGCCGGCACGACCCTCCGAGTGCGGCGCTCCCTCGGCACCGACCCTCCCACAGTGCGGCTCTCCCTCAGCACCGACCCTCCCCACAGTGCGGCGCTCCCTCAGCACCGACCCTCCACAGTGCGGCGCTCCCTCAGCACCGACCCTCCCACAGTGCAGCGCTCCCTCGGCACCAACACTCCCGCAGTGCGGGGCTCCCTCGGCAGACCTCCCGCAGTGCGGCGCTCCCTCGGCACCGACACTCCCGCAGTGCGGCGTTCCCTCGGCACCGACCCTCCCGCAGTGCGGCGCTTCCCTCTGGCACCGACCCTCCCACAGTGCGGCGCCTCCCTCGGCACCGACCCTCCCACAGTGCGGCTCTCCCTCAGCAACCGACCCTCCCCACAGTGCGGCGCTCCCTCAGCACCGACCCTCCCACAATGCGGCGCTCCCTCAGCACGACCACCACAATGCGGCGCTCCCTCGGCACCGACCCTCCCGCAGTGCGGCGCTCCCTCGGCACCGACCCTCCCGCAGTGCGGCGCTCCCTCGGCACCGACCCTCCCGCAGTGCGGCGCTCCCTCGGCACCGACCCTCCCGCAGTGCGGCGCTCCCTCGGCACCGACCCCTGACACCCTCTCCAGACCAGATTCTCCTTCCCTCCTCCCAGCCTGTATCCTAATGTGTTGCGTTTTCCTTTCTCAGCTCCCGGGAATTCTGTCGAGGATCATTGTCCGGTAGGTGGACACAGCTAACTCTAACATCCATTCAGCCCCTCCAATTCTCCCTGTCCCCTACCCAGCTCTTACCAGGGGCTCCAAGGCTATCAGGAATGATGGACAGAATGGCCTCATTCTGGGTCAGCACGCTCTGTGACACTGGAGGAGGAGTGTGGGTGGGAGAGACGGGGCGGGGGGTTAGAGAGGGGACTGGGGGAAGAATGTGAAACTCGCTCCCATGGTGGGGGGCTGGGGGGAGAATGGGGGACTCACTCCCTCGGGGGGAGAGTGGGGGGTGGTGGAGAATGTGGGGACTCACTCCCACGGGTGGTGGGGGGGTGGAGAGGGGGGAGAATGCAGGACTCGCTCCCACGGGGGGGGGGGGGGGGTGTAAACTTTGTGAGATGTGCAGTGGTTACAACAGGAGAGAGAACACCAGCAGGAACTGGATGGGCTGAGTGGCCACCTTTTCCTGCAGTGTACCCCACCTAATCCTGCCTATCTCCCCATTCCTCATTCCCCCCCCTCACCCCTCAGGATCCAAGGGACACCAGTAAACTGCCCCACCCTCTGAGGGCAACGGCCCATTCCGAGGGAAGCGAGGAGGAGGAGGAGAATGGGAGCGTTTCCCGGCAGGAGAGGGAGGAGATTGTGGAACTGCGGCGGGAGCTGGCCAGGATCTCCTGGGAATGCCAGGCACTCACGGAGGAACACGAGCGGACGAGGCGGAGGCTGAGGGGCTGCCTGAGGGCCTCGGAGGGAGAGAGGGAGGAGGAGGGGGATGAAGTGACCACCCTTCTGGATCGAGTAGAGGAGAGACTGGCGAGGGGGCGGGAGGGAAAGAGGAAGGGGGTGTCCAGAGGAGGAGGAGGAGGGGGGAAGCAGGAGGAGGAGAGGGAGAGACTGCGGGAGGAGAGGAAGGAGGAGATGGAGAGGTGGAGGGAAGGAGTGGATGGGAGGACACTCGGAGGCGGAGGGAGCCGGGAGGAAGGGATGGAGAGAGTGCGGGAGGAGGAGATGGAGAGGTGGGAGGGAGGGAGTGGAGGAGGCACTGGGAGGCGGGGGCCGGGAGGAGGAGATGGAGAGAGTGCGGGAGGAGGAGTGGAGAGGTGGAGGGAGGGAGTGGATGGGAGGGCACTGGGAGGCAGAGGGAGCCGGGAGGAAGGGATGGAGAGAGTGCGGGAGGAGGAGATGGAGAGGTGGAGGGAGGGAGTGGATGGGAGGGCACTGGGAGGCAGAGGGAGCCGGGAGGAAGGGATGGAGAGAGTGCGGGAGGAGGAGATGGAGAGGTGGAGGGAGGGAGTGGATGGGAGGGCACTGGGAGGCGGAGGGAGCCGGGAGGAGGAGATGGAGAGACTGCGGGAGGAGTGCGACAGACTGGCCCAGGAGAAGTGCCAGGCAGAAAGGCGGTTTGGCGAACTGGAGGGGCACCTCGACAACGTGCGTGCCCTCATGTCACAATATCGCCTGAGGAAATGCTCCCAGAGTCGACAGATTGAGGAGCTGGAGATCCAGGTGCTCGAACTGACTGGGAACAACGCGGAGCTGAGTGGCTTCGTCCGGAATCTCCAGCAGGAGCTGAAGGACAGGGCCTGCAAACCAGGCAGGATCCCCCTGTCCCCAGGCGGAGCCTCGGACCCCTCCGGAGGGGCGTTGGCAGAGCTGAGGGAGCAGTGCAAAACCTTGCGTACGGCCAACGCTGACCTCACTGGCCAGATGCGGGTCCTGCAGGAGGAGCTGGACGGGCTGAGGGCTGGAGGGTCATCCGGGGGTCCCCCTCAGGATGGGATGGCCCAGACGACGGTCGCCCCCCAGGCCCTGGAGGCGGAGGGCGGTCTGGCCGAGCCGGGGGCAGAGCGATCACCGGCGGAGAACTGCAGAGCAGAGGCACAGGGCAGGAGTCACGAGGAGGACACAGAGGGTCTGGAAAGGCAGGGAGCTAACACCGGCCTCCGCTCGCTGGAGGCGGCTCTCGAGGAGGCAGAACAGGTTGAGGAGCCGAGGGAGACACACGAGGCTGAGGAGAAGGCAGTGAGCATTCCTAGCCAGGTATTAGCGGACAGTCAACTGCAGAGCCTCCGGGAGAAATGTGAGAAGCTGGAACTCCAGCTCAAGGAGGAAATGGAGAGGAATTTGCGAGCTTCTACAGCACAAGAGGAACTGGTAAATCATTTTGCCACGCTGCGGGAGGGTCGGTGCTGAGGGAGCACCACACTGCGGGAGGGTCGGTGCTGAGGGAGCACCACACTGCGGGAGGGTCGGTGCTGAGGGAGCGCCGCACTGCGGGAGGGTCGGTGCCGAGGGAAGCACCGCGCTGCGGGAGGGTCGGTGCCGAGGGAGCACCGCACTGCGGGAGGGTAGGTGCCGAGGGTGCGCTGCGCTGCTGGAGGTCGGTGCCGAGGGAAGCACCGCGCTGCGGGAGGGTTGGTGCCGAGGGAGCGCCGTGCTGCGGGAGGGTCGGCGCCGAGGGAAGCACCGCGCTGCGGGAGGGTCGATGCCAAGGGAGCACCGCAGTGTGCGAGCATTGTGAGGGAGGGATGGGAACTAGGGCTATGTTGGGAGACCTTCGTGAATGGGATAGCAGGCTTGAGGGGCCAAATAGCCTCTTAGGGATCTCTTATGGAGTGAAACACTGAGTGCGAGTGAGGTATGTGTAAATATCCCTTTGTTTTACGGACCTTACTCCCCTGGAGCGGAGGAGGATGAGGGGGTGACCTTATAGAGGTTTATAAAATCACGAGGGGTATAGATCAGGAGAATCGCCGGGGTCTCTGCCCCCTGGGTAGGGGGAGTCCAAAACTGGAGGGCAGAGGTTAAAGGTGAGAGGGGAAAGGGGTACTCAAGGGGTAATTTTTTTCACCCAGAGGGTAGTGGGTGTGTGGAATGAGCTGCCAGAGCGGGGGGGGGATGAGGACAATATTTTCAAAGACATGTGGTCAGCTACACGGATAGGGAGAGGTTCAGAGAGAGACGGGGCCACACACAGGCAAATGGGACTAGGTCAGGTTCGAAAACCTGGTTCACACGGACAGATTAGGCCAAAGGGCCTGTTTCCCTGCTACATGTCTCTGACAAAAATGTGCAGATTAGATGGATTAGCCGTGCTAAATTGTCCCTTAGTGTCCAAAGATGTGCAGGTTAGGGTGGATTGACCGTGCTAAATTGTCCCTTAGTGTCCAAAGATGTGCAGGTTAGGGTGGATTGGCCGTGCTAAATTGTCCCTTAGTGTCCAAAGATGTGTAGGTTAGGGTGGATTGGCCGTGCTAAATTGTCCCTTAGTGTCCAAAGATGTGTAGGTTAGGGTGGATTGGCCGTGCTAAATTGTCCCTTAGTGTCCAAAGATGTGTAGGTTAGGGTGGATGGCCGTGCTAAATTGTCCCTTAGTGTCCAAAGATGTGTAGGTTAGGGTGGATTGGCCGTGCTAAATTGTCCCTTAGTGTCCAAAGATGTGTAGGTTAGGGTGGATTGGCCGTGCTAAATTGTCCCTTAGTGTCCAAAGATGTGTAGGTTAGGGTGGATTGGCCGTGCTAAATTGCCCTTAGTGTCCAAAGATGTGTGGTTAGGGTGGATTGGCCGTGCTAAATTGTCCCTTAGTGTCCAAAGATGTGTAGGTTAGGGTGGATGGCCCAGCTAAATTGTCCCTTAGTGTCCAAAGATGTGTAGGTTAGGGTGGATGGAATGCTAAATTGCCCTTAGTGTCCAAAGATGTGTAGGTTAGGGTGGATTGGCCGTGCTAAATTGTCCCTTAGTGTCCCAAAGATGTGTAGGTTAGGGTGGATTGGCCGTGCTAAATTGTCCCTTAGTGTCCCAAAGATGTGTAGGTTAGGGTGGATTGGCCGTGCTAAATTGTCCCTTAGTGTCCCAAAGATGTGTAGGTTAGGGTGGATTGGCCGTGCTAAATTGTCCCTTAGTGTCCCAAAGATGTGTAGGTTAGGGTGGATTGGCCGTGCTAAATTGTCCCTTAGTGTCCCAAAGATGTGTAGGTTAGGGTGGATTGGCCGTGCTAAATTGTCCCCTTAGTGTCCAAAGATGTGTAGGTTAGGGTGGATTGGCCGTGCTAAATTGTCCCTTAGTGTCCAAAGATGTGTAGGTTAGGGTGGATTGGCCGTGCTAAATTGTCCCTTAGTGTCCAAAAGATGTGTAGGTTAGGGTGGATTGGCCGTGCTAAATTGTCCCTTAGTGTCCAAAGATGTGTAGGTTAGGGTGGATTGGCCGTGCTAAATTGTCCCTTAGTGTCCAAAGATGTGTAGGTTAGGGTGGATTGGCCGTGCTAAATTGTCCCTTAGTGTCCAAAGATGTGTAGGTTAGGGTGGATTGGCCGTGCTAAATTGTCCCTTAGTGTACCCAAAGATGTGTAGGTTAGGGTGGATTGGCCGTGCTAAATTGTCCCTTAGTGTCCAAAGATGTGTAGGTTAGGGTGGATTTGCCGTGCTAAATTGTCCCTTAGTGTCCAAAGATGTGTAGGTTAGGGTGGATTGGCCGTGCTAAATTGTCCCTTAGTGTCCAAAGATGTGTAGGTTAGGGTGGATTGGCCGTGCTAAATTGTCCCTTAGTGTCCAAAGATGTGCAGGTTAGGGTGGATTGGCCGTGCTAAATTGTCCCTTAGTGTCCAAAGATGTGCAGGTTAGGGTGGATTGGCCGTGCTAAATTGCCCCTTAGTGTCCAAAGATGTGCAGGTTAGGGTGGATTGGCCGTGCTAAATTGTCCCTTAGTGTCCAAAGATGTGTAGGTTAGGGTGGATTGGCCGTGCTAAATTGTCCCTTACTGTCCAAAGATGTGCAGGTTAGGGTGGATTGGCCGTGCTAAATTGCCCCTTAGTGTCCAAAGATGTGCAGGTTAGGGTGGATTGGCCGTGCTAAATTGCTCCTTCGCGTTAGTGGGGATTAGTAGGGTAAATTTATGAGGTTATGGGTATCGTGTGGGTCGGTGCAGACTCGATGGGCTGAAAGGCCTCCTTCTGCGCCGCTGGGATTCTCTGGCAGTACATGAAATCTGCAGTTAATTCCCTCCGGAATCGCCAGCAGCAAGTTTCGGAAAATGTAAATTTCTTGTCGAGAAACAGCTGCTCCTTTTCCATCCTTTTCTCATTTCCGAGGGGTTAATTACTTCCTTTTTGATCTGCAAATAGGATTGTGGAAATGTTCGCCCTCCTGGGGAGCCCGGGTTCCATAAATCTGAAAACAGACACATTACAGCGCACTGTGCTCACTTCCAGCCTCGCTTCCTCCCCCCCGGCATCCGGAATTTACATTCCCAGTCCGTCCCATTCTTCTTAAAATCTCGTCCCTCTCTGGGAAGTGTGGTTCCCCCGCAGCGTACGCCCAACAACAACTCTCCTTTTAGATAGCCCCGTCAACACACTGACATTCCCCCTCCCCCAGGCCTCTCACCGGAGGGTCAAATAGGGGTTTGACCCAGGGTCCCATCGGGGAAATATCAGGGACAGGGAGCAACATCTTGGGCAAACAGAGGGGGGGAGAGAGAGAGAGAGAGAGAGAAAGAGAGAGACACATAGGGGGTGGGTCAGAGAGACATGGGGGGAGAGAGAGAGAGAAAGACATGGGGAGAGGGAGAGAGAGAGAGGTATGGTGGGGGGGAGAGAGAGACGGGGTGGGGGGGAGAGAGAGAGAGACGATGCACAGTGGGTTAGCACTGCTGCCTCACAGCGCCAGGGACCCGGATTCGATTCCCGGCTTGGGTCACTGTGTGGAGGCTGCACGTTCTCCCCGTGTCTGCGTGGGTTTCCTCCGGGGGCTCCAGTTTCCTCCCACAGTCTGAAAGACTGTGCGGGTTAGGGTGGATTGGAATAGGTGGTGTTACAGGGATAATCGGGTCGAAGTGAGGCGCTCTGTGGGAGAGTCAGTGCAGAGCTGATGGGCCGAATGGCCTCCTCCTGTAAGGTAGGGATTCACTGTCACTTTGTGGCCCCTCAGATTGGCCGGATGATCGAGGAGGTGCAGAGAATGGATTCGGAACGGGAATCGTGCCTGCGACAGTGTCACCGTGCGGAGCGCAGACTGCAGGTCAGTCCACCCAGACACGGGTCGCTGTGTCAACCAAACACGGGGCAGGCCATTCAGCCTTATTGCGTCCCATACTAGCACCACATCAAACAGTGCTGTCCAAACCATTTCCCCTGGGCGGGAGGCTGTGGGGTGGGGCTGAATCCGCCAACCAAACACCAAAAGTTCTGGAAAATCCCAGCAGGACTGATAACATCTGTTGCGCTAAAATGATCGGGGAAAAGCCCATTGGAATTCCCAAGGAGATTGATTGAATTCTTGCGCGCTATACAAAGCATACCGTTCGTAGAGAAGGAAAGGAGAGGGTGCAGAATGTAGTGTTACAGTCACAGCGAGGGGGGTAGAGAAAGATCAACTTAATGCGAGGTGGGTCCATTCAAAAGTCTGACAACAGCAGGGAAGAAGCTGTTCTCGAGTCGGTCGCTACGTGACCTCAGACTTTTGTACCTTTTTCCCGATGGAAGAAGGTGGAAGAGAGAATGTCCGGGGTGCGTGGGGGTGGGGGGGTCTTTGATTATGTCGGCTGCTTTTCCCCCGAGGCAGTGGGAAGTGTAGACAGAGTCAATGGATGGGAGGCTGGTTTGTGTGATGGGATTGGGCTACATTCACGACCTTTTTGTAGTTCCTTGCGGGTCTTGGGGCAGAGCAGGAGCCCAGACCGAGCTATGATACAACCAGAAAGAATGCTTTCTATGCCTACTTCTTAGAAAATCTGCTACCCTTACCTGGTCTGGCCTACATGTGACTTCAGACCAACCCACCCCCACCCAGCAATTAGTCATATTGTCATAGAGATTTACAGCATGGAAACAGGCCCTTCAGCCCAACTTGTCTATGCTGTCCCGTTTTTTAAACTCTAAGCTAGTCCCAATTGCCTGCATTTGGCCCACATCCCTCTATACTCTTCTTCCCCATGTAACTGTCTAAATGCTTTTTCAAAGACAAAATTGTACCCGCCTCTACTCCTGCCTCTGGCAGCCCGTTCCAGACACTCACCACCCTCTGTGTGAAACAAATTGCCCCTCTGGACCCTTTTGTATCTCTGCCCTCTCACCTTAAACCTACTCCCCTACCTTTGGGAAAAGATATTGACTATCTCGCTGATCTGTGCCCCTCATTATTTTATAGACCTCTATAAGATCGTCCCTCAGCCTCCTACGCTCCAGAGAAAAAAGTCCCAGTCTATCCAGCCTCTCCTTATAATTCAAACCATCAAGTCCCTGGTAACATCCTAGTAAATCTCTCCTGCAATCTTTCTAGTTTAATAATATCCTTTCTATAATAGGGTGACCAGAACTGTACACAGCATTCCAAGTGTGGCTTTACCTTATGAGGAAAGGCTGAGGGACCTGAGGTTATTTTCATTAGAGAGAAGAAGGTTACGCGGTGACCTAATTGAGGCGTATAAGATGATCAGGGGACTGGATAGGGTGGATAGTGAGAGCCTTTTTCCTCAGATGGTGATGACCAACACGAGGGGACATAACTTTAAATTAAGAGGTGGTAGTTGTAGGACGGATGTCAGAGGCAGGTTCTTTACACAGAGGGTGGTGAGGGCGTGGAATGCCCTGCCTGCAGCAGTTGTGGACTCGCCTACTTTTGGGGGGCATTCAAATGTTCGGTGGATAGGCATATGGATGATATTGGAATAGTTTAGGTTAGAGGGTCCACTGGCCGGCGCAACGTCGAGGGCCAAAGGGCCTGTGCTGCGCTGTAATGTTTTATGTTCTACCAATGTCTTGTACAACTTCAACAAGACGTCCCAACTCCTGGATTCAATGTTCTGACCGATGAAACCAAGCATTGCCGGATGTGGGGCTCTGTTGCCTGCCCTGCTCTCTGACCAAGCGAGACACTCATTTCTGGGGGGAATGAGGGTACCAGTTGCCCCAAATGATGTCCCCAGCCGCCCTCTCTCCCCCACACACATCCCTCCGACAAAAGAAATAAAGTTAAACCCATTTCTCTCCCTTTCTTGAGTTGATATTGGTGTGACTTCGGGAATAGACCCTGGAGACAGACAGGTCATGGTCTGGCTGCCACGGTATCCGGGTGTTGGGGGAAGGGGAGACAGATCTGTCCGATGAAAGGCTTTTCTATCTTCGCTATAGGCTGATTTCCAATCCTTTCCCTGTCTTTCTCGTTCCAGGAGCAACAGGAAGAACACCGGCGTGTGATCTCCATTTACCGAACACATCTCCTCAATGCTGCTCAGGTAACGGGGAATCTACGGGGGGATAAGACCACAAGGTATAGGAGCAGAATGAGGCCACTCGGCCCATCTGCTCCCCCACTCAATCCTGGCTGATATTTTTCTCATCCCCCCATTCTCCTGCCTTTGCCCCCCATCCCCTTATTAATCAGGAACCGATCTATCTTTGTCTTAAAGACACTCAGTGACCCCGGCCTCCTCTGCGGCAAAGAGTTCCACAGATTCCCCACTGAAGAAATTCCTCCTCATCTCTGTTTTAAAGGATCGTCCCTTTAGCCTGAGGTTGTGCCCTCTCTTGTTCTAGTTTTTCTTACTAGTGGAAACATCCTTTCCCCGTCCACTCTATCCAGGGCCTCGCAGTATCCTGTAAGTTTTAATAAGATCCTCCCCTCTTCCTTCTAAACTCCAACGAGTACAGACCCAGAGTCCTCAACCCGTTCCACATTCGACAGACCTTCATCAGATTCCTCCCCAGAAATGTAAGCATCAAACACTCCCAGGACAGGTACAGCACGGGGTTAGATACAGAGTAAAGCTCCCTCTACACTGTCCCCCCATCAAACACTCCCAGGACAGGTACAGCACGGGGTTAGATACAGAGTAAAGCTCCCTCTACACTGTCCCCCACAAACACCCCAACAACACACAAACAAAAACCCCCACACCCCCCCATCAAACACTCCCAGGACAGGTACAGCACGGGGTTAGATACAGAGTAAAGCTCCCTCTACACTGTCCCCCCCATCAAACACTCCCAGGACAGGTACAGCACGGGGTTAGATACAGAGTAAAGCTCCCTCTACACTGTCCCCCCATCAAACACTCCCAGGACAGGTACAGCACGGGGTTAGATACAGAGTAAAGCTCCCTCTACACTGTCCCCCATCAAACACTCCCAGGACAGGTACAGCACGGGGTTAGATACAGAGTAAAGCTCTCTCTACACTGTCCCCCCATCAAACATTCCCAGGACAGCTACAGCATGGGGTTAGATACAGAGTAAAGCTCCCTCTATACTGTCCCCCCATCAAACACTCCCAGGACAGGGGGCAATATCAGCAATGATGAATGGACGGGAGCAGGCTCGAGGGGCCGAACGGCCTCCCCTCTGCTACATTTCTGCCTTTCTCTGTTGCAGGGCCTGATGGATGAGGAGGTGTTCCTGGTGCGATAGGGGGATGAGTGGAGCTGGTTTGGATAGACCATTTAGAATGGGGATCAGGAGACATTCCTTCACCTGGTGAGCCTGTGGAATTCATTCCCACGGGAAGCAGTTGATGACAAAACATTGAATGTATTCCAGAGGGGGCTGGATGTAGCACTGGGGGGAGGGAATGGGATCGAAGGTTAGGGGAAAAAGCAGGGTTAGGGAGCAGGCTCGAGGGGCCGAACGGCCTCCCCTCTGCTACATTTCTGCCTTTCTCTGTTGCAGGGCCTGATGGATGAGGAGGTGTTCCTGGTGCTCAGCGGGATCTGGAAGTTGCAGCAGGGTTTGCCGTGCCGGGAAAGGGTGGACGAGGCAGAGGCTCCGTCAATCCGGGACGCCGGGGAGGGCGTGGGAGTCGAGGACACCTTGTTCTCCGAGGGGTGAGCGCAGCCATCTTCAGCCTCCCCGCCGCCCCCCACGTACACCACCTTGCGGGATTGCAATTTTTCAGCCCTGCTTTGCAGTTCACCACCTTCTGTCCCTCTGTCTTTGCCCAAAGGCGTCTGGCCCGCGGGCACAAACTCAGTGGCACTGCCAAAGTGGGCAAGGAGGGCGACGGAGGGGTTCCCGAGCACATGCCCCCCTCTCCCCCCCCCCGCAACAACCTCCACCGTCCCGTTCCCCCGCACTGGGAACAAATTTGGGACTGAGACAGTTCAGCTGATGATGACGTGGGGCGAGGAGAATATTCTGACACACCAGACCCCAACCTCAGATGAGTCAAAATCATCTCCTTTTACCACCCCACGCCCCGTGTGTACATTAGGAGCAGAAGTGGGCTATCCGGCCCCTCGAGCCTGCTCTGCCATTCAATAAGATCATGGCTGATCTTTTCCTGGACTCAGCTCCACTTACCCATCCTTAATTCCTTTACTGTTCAAAAATCTATCCATCCTTGCTTTAAAAACATTCACCGGGCAGGGAATTCCACAGGTTCACAACCCTTTGTGTGAAGAAATTCCTCCTCAACTCAGTCCTAAATCTGCTCCCCCTTATTTTGAGACCGTACCCCCTAATTCTAGTTTCACCCACCAGTGGAAACAACTTCCCTGCTTCTATCTTATGTATTCCCTTCATAATCTTATACATTTCTATAAGATCCCCCCCTCATTCTTCTGAATTCCAATGAGTATAGCCCCAATCTACTCAGTGTCTCCTCATAAACCAACCCCCTCAACTCCGAAATCAACTGATTGAATCTCCTCTGCATCCCCTCCAGTGCCAGTAAATCCTTTCTCAAATAAGGAGACCAAAACTGTCCACAGTAACTCCAGGTGTGGCCTCACCAGCACCTTATACAGCTGCAACATAACCTCGCTGTTTTTAAACTCCATCCCTCTCGCAATGAAGGATAAAATTCCATTTGCCGCCTTCATTACCTGCTGCACCTGCAAACCAACTCCTTGAGATTCCTGCACAAGGACACCCAGGTCCCTCTACGTGCTGCAATTTTTTACCATTTAAGTAATAATCCATTTTGCTGTTATTCCTATCAAAATGGATGACCCCACATTTACCAACATTGTACTCCATCTGCCAGACCCTCGCCCACTCACAAACTATCTACATCCCTTTGCAGACTTTCAGCATCCTCTGCACACTTTGCTCTTCCACTCATCTTAGTGTCATCTGCGAATTTTGACACACTGCTCTTAATCCCAACTCCAAATCATCTGTGTAAATCATAAACAACTGCAGTCCCAACACTGATCCCTGCGGCACACCACTAGTCACTGATCGCCAACCAGAAAAACACCCATTTACCCCTACTCTTTGCCTTTCTGTTAGTTAATTAGTTCCAATGTAAGCAATATTCCTCATAGGCTTAAACACCTCTTAAACACAATCCCTGAGGCACACCACTAGTCACAGATCGCCAACCAGAAAAATACCCATTTACCTCCTACTCTTTGCCTTTCTGTTAGTTAATTAGTTCCAACTTAAGGGTAGGCCTCGCGTCACCCCTGACTGACCTGGTCCCTGTTTTAAGGTCATGGTTCCCCCCAAACCTTTAATCCCTCTGCCCCCATCCTATCACACAAAGAACACAGCCCAGGAACAGGTCCTTTGCCCTCCAAGTCTGTGCCAACCACAATACCTGCCTAAGCTAAATCTGTACGCAGTTACAGAGTTCACATCCTTCCATTTCCATCCCATTCATTATTCACCTAACTCCCCTTAAATTGTACCTGCTACCACCACCTCCCATCTGTTGACTCTGTCTACATTTCCCGCTGCCTCGGGGAAAAGCAGCCGGCATCATCAGGGGAGGAAGCCCCTCCACGCACCCCGGACATTCTCTCTTCCACCTTCTTTCGTCGGGGAGAAAGTACCGACTGACTCAAGAACAGCTTCTTCCCTGCTGCTGTCAGACTTTTGAATGGACCTACCTCGCATTAAGTTGATCTTTTCTCTACACCCCTCGCTGTGACTGTAATATTACACTCTGCGCTCTCTCATTGAATGGTATGCTTTGTCTGTATAGCACGCAAGGAACAAGACTTTTCACTATATCCCAATACACCTGACAATAATAAGTCAAATCTATATACTCTATGAATGGTATGCTTTGTCTGTATAGTGCGCAAGAAACAATACTTTTCACTGTATCCCAGTATGCGTGACAATAATAAATCAAAACTGATGATAGTTGTCATTGTCACAGTTAAAAGGCACTGGTTCACAATTCCAGATGTTGTTATTTTGTGCACTGAGGTCCCTTTACAGGTTATACGTCAATGTTTAAAATGTAGGTGCATACAGGGTACACAGTGTGCAACATTTGTAATGAGGACCATGCATCAGGGTTGCTTTGGTAACAGGCTTTGCAGGGCTTTTGCGTTTTGGCACCCCCTAAATCCCCAATGTTAACAGAGTGCAAAACAAGGTTTCTCTCCATGGGTAACTGGGAGTGGCTTATCAACAGGGAATCAGCCTTGGCATCGTAACAATGAATTAAATTCCCGCTGGAGTGGGATTTGAAGCTATGTTTCCACCACGTCTTAAAACGTTCCCGTTGCCGGTGGTCCGTCCCATCCGGTACGATCAGGACCTCACCTGGGAAAGGTAAGATCTTAACCTGATTAGCGCAATGGCTGTAAATTAGAAGAGGGGAGTGTGCAGAGGGATCTGGGTGTCCTGGGGCATCAGTGTGAAGTTGTACGAATGGTATAACGGCATGATGGCAAAATCGGTCAACTATTTGGTACAAAATAAGGAAAGCTGACTCATGCTATTCGAAAATGCCTGACCCCTGTAAGACCTGATATAGCTGACTCCGCGTAAGAAGTAGGAGCAGGAGTCGGCCATCCAGCCTCTCGAGCCTGCCCCACCATTCAATAAGATCATGGCTGATCTGAAGTGGATCAGTTCCACTTACCCGCCTGCTCCCATAATCCTTAATTCCCTTATCGATCAGAAATCTATCTACCCGTGACTTAAAACATATTTAACGAGGCAGCCCCCACCACTTCAACGAGCAGAGAATTCCAGCGATTCACTGCCCTCGGGGAAAAGAAGTTCCCCCTCAACTCTGTTCTAACCTGACTCCCCTGTATTTTGAGGCTGTGCTCTCTAATTCTTCTTTCCTTTCTAAGTGGAAAGGATTTGGGGGCCTGTGTCTGTGCGAGAGTTTGCACATTCTCCCCGTGCTTGCGTGGGTTTTCTCCGGTTTCCTCCCACATCCCAAAGATGGGCTCTTAGGCTGATTGGCGAAGCAAATTCTCCCTAAATTGTCTCAAATTTGGTTTGTAATCCATAGATCTATAAACATGGACAGGGATCGCGGGTAGAGGTGGGAACATCGGGGCGGCGGCGTAGGCTCGTTGGGCCGAAGGGCCTGTTTCCCGTGCTGTTTTGTTCTACCATTTATAGCCCCTTCATTATCTTATATGTCTCAAAGATTCCCCCCTCAGCCTTCTAAACTCCAACGAGTACAGACCCAGTCTATTCAATCTCTCCTCATAAGCTAATGCCTCCTCATCTCCGGTATCAGCCTAGCGAACCTTCTCTGCACAAAACCAACATAATCCTTGATATATGCAAATAAGGGGACCAAAACTGCACACAATTCTCTAGGTGTGGTCTCACCTGAGACGTGAATAAGAAGGTTAAGACTTGATAAAGCTGAGTCTATGTGACCTAGAGCTGTACGAGTAAGACACGGTCAGGGGGTGAAGGAGTCACCGACCTTCTGTTCTATCAAAGGACAAAATGAATGTATGGCCTGATGAGACAGAGGGTTGTAGGAAGTTGTGGCATGATTTCACGCTTAAACTGGACCAATTGACGGGCAACACGACAGCTCAGTGACTATCACCGTTCGCTGTGCGGTTACAGGGACCCGGATCGGATCTCCGGATGGGATCGGTGACTGTGGGAGTCTGCACATTCTCCCCGTGCTTGCGTGGGTTTTCTCCAGTTTCCTCCCACACCCCAAAAAAACATGCTGATTGGTGTCAATGAATCGTCCCTGAGTTGGATCTCCCGTAATCTGGCGCACGTATAATTCTCTAAATTTGCACCCCGCCTTTATTGTGGTAGACCACTACAGGTAGACAGAAGGTGTAGGTAGAAGAAGGATTTGAATGAGGCATTCACTGATTGTTAAGATGGACAGCACGGGCTTGTAGGGCCGAAGGGCCTGTTTCCCGTGCTGTTCTTTGTTCTATTACTGATCGAATTCCTGAGCAAGTTCCGGGCAACACAACCAGCTGATGACGTATAAATACTGAGCTGATTCTTTCCGTAAGCGTGAGGTTGAGAAGGAATTAGCAAGTTGTAACACCATCCCTCCAAACTCAAGTCACTGCCACAGTCTCTCGGAACTGAAGCCTAAGTTATTTTTGTCGGAATTAGTTTTGTTGAGTCTTTCCATCGCAGCGCAGAGGCAGAAAAATTTTCGCTTCAACACCAGTCGCTGAAGGTGCAGCAGACGGTGAAGGTATGTTGGCCTTCATAGCAAGACGTTTTGAGTACGGGAGCAGGGATGTGTTGTTGCAATTATACAGGGGCCTTGGTGAGGCCACAGCTAGAACATTGTGTGCAGTTTTAGTCTCCTTTTCTGAGGAAGGATGTTCTTATTCTCAAGGGAGTGCAGTGAATGTTTACCAGGCTCATTCTGAGACTGATGTATGAGGAGAGATTGACCAGGTTAGGATTCTTTTCACTGGAGTTCAGGCGAATGAGATGGGGGAATCTCACAGAGATTTATAAAATTCTAACAGTTCTAACTGGGTTCGATTCCCCAGCAGCACGGTGACACAGTGGGTTAGCGCTGCTGTCTCACAGCGCCAGGGACCCGGGTTCGATTCCCAGCAGCACGGTGACACAGTGGGTTAGCACTGCTGTCTCACAGCGCCAGGGACCCGGGTTCGATTCCCCAGCAGCACGGTGACACAGTGGGTTAGCACTGCTGTCTCACAGCGCCAGGGACCCGGGTTCGATTCCCCAGCAGCACGGTGACACAGTGGGTTAGCGCTGCTGTCTCACAGCGCCAGGGACCCAGGTTCGATTCCCGATTTCAGGTCACTGTCTGTGCAGAGTCTGCACCTTCCCCCCCATGATTTTATTTTCAGTTTATGGATGAAAAGGGAATGGTTTACGTTAGAGGGTCATTGCTTTTTCTTAATTCGTCGGCGCAACATCGAGGGTCTGCGCTGTAATGTTCTATGTTTGCATGGGTTTCCTGTGGGTGCTCTGATTTCCTCTCTCAGTCTGAAAAATGTGTAGGTTAGGGTGGATTGGCCGTGCTAAATTGTCCCTTAGTGTCCAAAGATGTGCAGGTTAGGGTGGATTGGCCGTGCTAAATTGCAGAATGGTCTCCTTCAGCACTGAAAGAGATTCTATGATTCTGTAAAAATAAACTTGTCAGATGCGAGAGAGAGAGAGAACTGGAAGTATTTTAATTGCAGATTGGGGAATGGGGTGAGGTCATTCTTACCCCTGACAGTTTGGGGTAGTCACTGCTTGCCCATTTCCAGGATTTGAGTGGTTACACGTTACGATTAGCAAGCAGAAGATTTCACTCGATAGTTCTTTGCACACAGCCTCTCGGTCAGGGCGAGGGTTAGGTAGGAGCAGTAGCGATGGGGACACGGAACAGGCACTAGGCCTTCAGCGGGGTTGGAGGAGGGGATTCGAAGCTCTGCGTCTTCACAGCGATGCCTAAAGCTTCAAATGAACAGCAGCAGGATCAGCGAGAGCGTGTAAACCACGTGGATTAGTCCAAAGGAACTGAGGTGGGGACTGCGAGCTGCGACTGGGGGGCACAAGAGAGGTAAGTTAGTTACTCCGCATTCAGCACCAGTTAGGTAGGATTACACACACAAACAGGCCATTCAACCCTTCTCCTCATCCCAGCCCCAACACCACATCCTTTCATTCCTGTATCCCTCATCTCTTTCTATCCGCTTTCCCCCACAACTTAAATCTATTGCTGTACTCAACTCCCTATCTCTCCTATAGGAGCGAATCCCACATTCTCCCCCTCTTTTCCCCACCGTGGGAGCCAGTCCCGGATTCTCTCGCCCCTTCACTGTGGGAGCCAGTCCCGCATTCTCTCTCCTCCTCCGTGGGAGCCAGTCCCGCACTCTCTCTCTCTCCCCCTCACCGTGGGAGCCAGTCCCGCATTCTCTCGCCCCTTCACTGTGGGAGCCAGTCCCGCATTCTCTCTCCTCCTCCGTGGGAGCCAGTCCCTCATTCTCTCTCTCTCCCCCTCACCGTGGGAGCCAGTCCCGCATTCTCTCTCTCTCCCCCTCACCGTGGGATCCAGTCCCACATTCTACCCCCCCACCCTGCTCCCTGTGTAAAGGGTGTTCCCCAAGGGATCTATTAGTGGATTTCAATTGGATTTATCCCACGTTTTGATCTGTCCCTTTCTGAAAGTCCGTTCAGGACGGGTGGGTTGGTGTCGATCTCACCAGCGACAGTCACAACCCCGGGGAAGAAATGGGAAAATCTTCCCCTTCCTGTTCAATCTTTTAATAATCTCATCAAGACCCAGTCCGTTCCTCCCCTTGTCCTCTTCCAATAGAAAGAGCTTTATCTTGTCTAATCTTACCTGGTAATCTGAACCTCTTATTTCTGAGAGGCATCTTTCTGTCTTTTTCTTATCTGCACGTGTACACACGCAGGTCTGAGGTATATGGAGAGCAGGGCTGTGTACAGTGTGCTAAATGGGGTCCAATGAAGGTATATGGAGACTAGAACTGTGCCCGTTGTGTCAAGTGGGGTCTAACCGAGGTACACGGAGACTAAACCTGTACACAATGGCCCATGTGGGGTCTAATCGAGGTGTACACAGAGTAGAACTGGGCACAGTGCTCCACGTGGGGTCTAACTGAGGTATATGGGGACTAGATCTATACAGAGCTCCAGGTGGGATCTAACTGAGGTGTATGCAGATTAGAGCTGTGTACAATGCTCTAAGTAAGGTTTAATGGAAGTATATGGACTTGTGTACAATGTGGGGTCTAACAGATCAGACCTGTGTACACAGGGCTCCACGTGGGATCTAACTGAGGTATATGGAGACTGGATCTGTACACGTGTGACTAATGGAGTACACACAGACTAAACCTGTGTATACAGTGAGCTAAGCAGTTGTTACTGTACTGTTCTCTGTCTCTCTCTCCCCCTCTGTCCCTGAGAGACGTACCAAAGATGTTTGTGGAGCGTGTGGGTAGACCGAGGGCGGTGTTGACAGCTGCTCTCTGGGCCGCGCTCAACTCTGCCATCTGATCCTGGGTCACGGCTGCTGCGTTCTCTGGTCCGAGGCTCTGTAACTGTGAGACTGATAGGACCTGCACAGGGAGGAGTCATTAACAGCCTCAGTGTGCGGTTAAAACCCCCCAAAACCACCGCTCTCTCCACCAACAACCCCCTCCTCACTTGCTCTCCCTCTGACATCATCCAGCAGGGAGGGAAGGGGTGGGGGAGTGAGGGGAGGGGGAGGGGTGGGGGAGTTAGTGAAGATGGGAGGGAAGGGGTGGGGGTGAGGGGGGATAAAGGGGTGGGGGATGAAGGGGTAGGGGAGGTGTGTGTGGTGGGGGAGTGAGGGGTGGGGTGGGAGTGGTGGGGGGGGGATCCCTCTTCCTCTTATTCCTCTCCTTTCAGCTCTCCCCTCCCCCACCTCACCTCCCCGCCACCTCCCTCCCCCTCAATCCCTCGTCTCCCCCCACTCCCCGCTCGTCACCTCCCCCCTCCCCCTCCCCCCACCCCCGAGCTCCCTTCCCGCTCTCGCCTCCCCCTCGCCCTCCCCCAGCTCTCTCCCGCTCGCCCCCAGCTCTTCTCCCTCCCCCCCTCCCCCCCCCTACCCCCTATCTCCCTCCCCGCTTTCCCCCTCCCCCCCTCCCCCTCGCTTCTTCGGCTCCCCCTGCCCGTCCACGCCGCGCTCTCCATCCTCTCGCCCGATCCCTTATCGCCCGCTCAGCCCCCTCTCTCTGCGGGTCCAGACCTATAAATGCCCTCCCTCCCGCCCTCCGCCTTCCCCGCGAGGTCTCCCCTCGGCCGCCCTTCACAGCTGTTCCCCTCCCCAGTGCCTCCACTCCCCTCTTCCCCCCTGCCCCATCGAAATCCGTCTCCCACGTCCGCCCCCACTTTTACCTCCCCCCCCTCCCTCCCACTCCCCCCCTCCCCCCCCCCATCCCCCCCCAACCCCATCCCTCGCCCTCGCCCCCCGTTCCCTCCCACTTCCCTCCCCCCTCGACCTCCCCCCACCCCTCCCCCCACTAAGAACTCCTCCCTCCCACTCCCACTTTCCCTCCCCCTCTCTCCCACTCACCCCCCCCACGTTCCCTCCCCCCACCCCTCCCCCCCCGGCCACTGACTCCCGTCCCCCCACTCCCTCCCCCCACTCCTCCCCTCCCCCGCCTCTACCTCCCCTCCCCCCCCGTCCCCTCGTCCCCTCCCTCCTCCTCTCCCCCCCTCCCTCCGGACGCCCTCCCCCCTCCCCTCCCCCCCTCACCTCCCCCCCTCCCCCCCCTCCCGGTCCCCTCCACCCACTCTCCTCCCCCCTCCCCACTCCCTCCCTCTCCTTCTCCCCCCTCCTCCCTCGCCCCCCTCCTCCCTCCGGTCCCCCCTCCCCTCCCTCCCTCCCCCTCTCCCCACTTCCCTCCTCCCTCTCTCTCCCACTCCCTCCCTCCCCTCTCCCCACTCCCCCTCCCTCCCTCCCTCTCCCTCGTCCCCCCTCCCTCCCCTCTCCCTCCCTCCCCTCTCCCTTTCCCTCCCCTCCCTCCCCTCTCCCTCCCTCCCCGCTCCCTCCCCCCCCCACATCCCTCCACCCCCACTCCTCCCCCCTCCCTCCCTCCTCCCCTCTCCCTCCCTCCCCTCTCCCCTCCACTCCCTCCCTCCCCTCTCCCCACTCCCTCCCTCCCTCCCCCTCTCCCTCCTCGTCCCTCTCTCCGCTCCCTACCCCTCTCCTCCCTCCCTCCCTCCCCCTTCACCTCTCCCTACTCCCTCCCCTCTCCTCCCCCTCCCTGCCTCCTCCCTCCCCCTCCCCCCCCTTCCCCTCCTCTCCCCCCCCACTCCCTCCCCTCTCCCCTCCCCACTCCTCCCTCTCCTCCCCCCCAGCTCCCTCCCTCTCCCCCCCCCCGCCTCCCTTCCTCTCCCCCCTCACTCCTCCTCTTCCTCCTCCCCTCCCCCCACCTTTGAGTTGCTCCCTCCCCCCCGCACCTACTCGCCGGCCCCCCACTCCCCTCCCTCCCTCCCTCCCCCCCCTCCCTACCCCCACTCCCTCCCTCTCCCCCCCCCACAACTCCCTACCAAACTACCTCTCCTGCCCTCTCCCCCCCCCAACTCCCCCGCCACCTCCCCCACTCCTCCCTCCCCCCCCCCCAACTCCCTCCCTCCACTCCCTCTCTCCCCCCAATTCCCCAACGCTCCTACCTGGAATCTCTCGGGAGGGATGCACGGCACTGCGCTGGGGCAGATATAAGACATCACGCCCCTACTCAGAGCCTTGAGGTCCTCACTACTTGCTCCAGCTGTGAAGGGGAACCAGAGATAACAGATTGTTACACATTCCCGAGGTGGGGGGGGGGGGGGGTATGCCGAAGGTTTGGTACAGAGCCCCCCCTCCCCCTCCCCTCCCCCTCCCCCTCCCCCCTCCTTACCCAGGCCATAAATCCAGAACCCCACACTCCACCTCTCCAATGGCCACTACAGATGTTGTGAGCTTGGATTCCATCATTGGGGGGGGCTTAGATTGGCGCCTCTGCATGAGGATCCCACTCGCGCAAGATTGGGGGAGGGGGAGGGCTTGCAAGAACAGGACTGACTGACCACCTGCAAGTCCTTCCGTGTGGAAGAGTTTGACAGTCAGTCCAAACTCACCGAGATCTTCCCCAATGTGACTGGGGCTAGTGGGGAGAAGGTGGGGGTGTTGGGGGGAGGGGAACAGATGATCACCAATGTCCTGGTTGGTAACGGTGCCCAAAGGGAGAGAGGCAGAGAGAAGGGAGAGAGGGGAACACTTATCCAGGAAAGGTGTCATCCCAACTGATACACAGCAAGATCCCACTGGAACCAAGAGTCAATAGCTCTTCATTGGAGGAATAAGCATAGGGTCTGGGACGCTGGATGGCAAGTCTTCTCCCCTCAACCCCACACCTCCTGCCTCCCCTTCCCCCCAACTCCCGCTCCCTCCCAAGCCCTCAACTCAAGCGGTTCCACTTTCCAGCAGGCAGTGCAGCGGGATGTTCCCAAGGGGAGGTTGGGGGACAGGCAGGAGGTTGGGGGACAGGCAGGAGGTGCAGGGTTCAGTGTCGCTGACAGTGCAGCACTCCGTCAGGATGCTGTCGGGGGGGTGCTGGGAATTCCCCGGGTCAGAGGCGGAGTGATGAAGCTCTGTTCCAACGCCCCCACCCCACCCCACCCCACCCAAGTCTTCCCGGAGAGAGGGGGTGGAGACGTGAGACACGGCGTCCGTACCGGCAACGTTCCCCAATTCCGACATCTCGGCTGGCGACCAGGAACTCATTGGGCCGAACACTTGTGACACTTTCTCCTTCAGCAGCTCCAGCGTCGCGTGGGGGCAAGTGAGTTTCCCCAGGCTCCTGGCTGCAAACCTGCCAAGAAAAACAGCAAAGAAAGATCCCATTTGTGTTCCAGACAGCGGGGCTCCCTACCCACACTCCCAGGACAGGTACAGCATGGGGTTAGATACAGGGTAAAGCTCCCTCTACACTGTCCCCCATCAAACACTCCCAGGACAGGGACAGCACAGGGTTAGATACAGAGTAAAACTCCCTCTACACTGTCCCCCATCAAACACTCCCAGGACAGGTACAGCACGGGGTTAGATACAGAGTAAAGCTCCCTCTACACTGTCCCCCATCAAACACTCCCAGGACAGCTACAGCACGGGGTTAGATACAGAGTAAAGCTCCCTCTACACTGTCCCCCCATCAAACACTCCCAGGACAGGTACAGCACGGGGTTAGATACAGAGTAAAGCTCCCTCTACACTGTCCCCCATCAAACACTCCCAGGACAGCTACAGCACGGGGTTGATACAGAGTAAACTCCCTCTACACTGTCCCCCATCAAACACTCCCAGACAGGTACAGCACGGGGTTAGATACAGAGTAAAGCTCCCTCTACACTATCCCCCCCATCAAACACTCCCAGGACAGGTACAGCACGGGGTTAGATACAGCATAAAGCTCCCTCTACACTGTCCCCCATCAAACACTCCAGGACAGCTACAGCACGGGTTAGATACAGCATAAAGCTCCCTCTACACTGTCCCCCATCAACACCTCCAAGACAGGTACAGCACGGGTTAGATACAGAGTAAAGCTCCCTCTACACTGTCCCCCATCAAACACTCCCAGGACAGGTACAGCACGGGGTTAGATACAGAGTAAAGCTCCCTCTACACCGTCCCCCCAGGATCGTTGCAGGGTGGTGGGAGGTAGATATTGGAGTTAGTGAGAGGGGAGGGTTGGGTGTTTGGAAGGGTGTCTCCCCCACCGTGTAGGCACAGAGTGGGAGGAGGGGCACTCACTTGACAGCCTCGCTGTTGAGTTGGGTGATTTGATTGGCATCCATTCCACAGAGGAAGTTGCCGAGGCCGGTTAGTTCAAGGTTTCCCAGGTCAGCCACCGTGAGATTGTTCAGCTGGAGGTAACATTCCAGTACAACTGCTCTCTGTACGGATACAAGAGAAAACTGGGATCAGTCTCTGGAGAAGACACTTCTCACCTCACGGGAACAACTACCCTACACCTTCAAACATGCACCCTACCAACTCACCCAGCTTAATCACACAAGGGCACCCCTACCGAGATCTGTAACTTTCTCAAGCCACCCACACCCCCTCCCTATCTCTGTAACCCTCTACACCCCCTCCCCTCCTCTGTAACACAACACCACCCTCCCTATCTCTGTAACCCCCCTACACACCCCCTCCTATCTCTGTAACCCCTCTACCACCTCCCTACCTCTGTACCTCGTACCCCCCCCTCCCTATCTCTGTAACTCCTCCATCCTCTCCACCCCCCTCCCTATCTCTGTAACCTCCTCCAGTCCCCTCCACCCCCTCCCTACTCGACCCCAACTCCCCAATCTCTGTAACCCTCCTCCAGCCCCCTACAACCCCCTCCCCATCTCTGTAACCCCCTCCAGCCCCCCTACACCCCTCACCCCTCCCTCCTGTAACCCCCTCGCCCCCTACAACCCCCTCCCTATCTCTGTAACCTCCTCCAGCCCCCTACACCCCCTCCCTATCTCTGTAACTGTAACCTCCTCCAGCCCCCTACAACCCCCTCCCTATCTCTGTAACCTCCTCCAGCCCCCTACACCCCCCTCCCTGTCTAATCTTTTAAAGCTTATAGTTTATTTATTAGTGTAACAAGTCAGCTTACATTAACACTGCAATGAAGTTACTGTGAAAATTAACCACACTCCTGTTTGGGTTAAATGAGAGAAAATTTAGTATGGCCAAACCACCCTAACCTGCACGTCTTTCAGACTGTGGGAAGAAACCGCAGCACCCAGAGGAAACCCACGCAGACACAGGGAGAATGTGCAGATTCCACACAGACAGTGACCCGAGCCAAGAATCGAACCCGGGTCCCTGGCGCTGTGAGACAGCAGCGCTAACCCACTGTGTTACCGTGCTAGCTGGGATCGCCCGGTCCCTGGCACTGTGAGACAAGCAGCCTAGTAAACCCACTGTGTCACCGTGCTGCTGGGGAATCGAACCCGGGTCCCTGGCGCTGTGAGACAGCAGTGCTAACCCACTGTGTCACCGTGCTGCTGGGAATCGAACCCGGGTCCCTGGCGCTGTGAGACAGCAGCGCTAACCCACTGTGTCACCGTGCTGCTGGGGAATCGAACCCGGGTCCCTGGCGCTGTGAGACAGCAGCGCTAACCCACTGTGTCACCGTGCTGCTGGGGAATTGAACCCGGGTCCCCTGGCGCTGTGAGACAGCAGTGCTAACCCACCCTGCCAATGTGGCCCCCCCCCCCCCCGTCTAAGCCCAAGTTTGAGAATTTCTTGCTGCGAAGTGCACCAGGGTGTGGTTCGAGCGGGATCTGTTCCTGGTCCATTCTCCCGAGGGCCAGACGGTGCGTTACCTTCTCCTGGGTCCACGTGGGGCATGATGACATGCCATCCAAGGTGTCAAGAGAACTGAGGTCTAACTGCTTGAGGTCAGCTACATCGAAAACACTGATCAGGTACTTCAGATTGGCGATCTGCTCTTGGTCAAAGCCAGAAGGTGGTCCCCAAGCCTGCAGACAAAACAGACAAACAGATCGCGTTGCTGTGGTAATACAATCAGGGCCTTGTTAAATTGGACATCCTAAATTATAGAACTCAAATCAAACACAATTAAAGCTCAGGTAGGCCAGACTTGACTGAGGTCAAAGGCAGAAATATATTTAGCCAGAATATTGAATCCAGGAGTTGGGACGTCTTGTTTAAGTTGTACAAGACATTGGTAAGGCCACACTTGGAATACTGTGTACAGTTCTGGTCACCCTATTATAGAAAGGATATTCTTAAACTAGAAAGATTGCAGAAAAGATTTACTAGGAAGCTCCCGGGACTTGATGGATTGAGTTATAAGGAGAGGCTGGATAGACTGGGACTTTTTTCTCTGGAGCGTCGGAGTCTGAGGGGTGATCTTACAGAGGTCTATAAAAGTTGTAGATGTTTACAGCATCCACCAACTTGTTCACGCCGCCCTTTTCTTCAAACCCTTAACCTAATCCAATTAAGACCATAAGACATCAGAGCAGAATGAGGCCACTCGGCCCATCTGCTCCCCCATTCAATCATGGCTGATATTTTTCTCATCCCCCATTCTCCTGCCTTTTCCCCCGATCCCCTTATTAATCAGGAACCGATCTATCTCTGTCTTAAAGACACTCAGTGACCCCGGCCTCCTCTGCGGCAAAGAGTTCCACAGATTCCCCACTGAAGAAATTCCTCCTCATCTCTGTTTTAAAGGATCGTCCCTTTAGCCTGAGGTTGTGCCCTCTCTGGTTCTAGTTTTTCCTACTAGTGGAAACATCCTCTCCCCGTCCCCTCTATCCAGGGCCTCGCAGTATCCTGTAAGTTTCAATAAGATCCCCCCCCTCATCCTTCTAAACTCCAACGAGTACAGACCCAGAGTCCTCAACCCGTTCCTCATCCGACAAGCTCTTCATTCCAGGGATCATTCTTGTGAACCTCCTCTGGACCCTTTCCAAGGCCGGCACATCCTTCCTTAGATACGGGACCCAAAACTGCTCCCAATTCTCCAAATGGGGTCTGACCAGAGCCTTATACAGCCTCAGAAGTCCATCCCTGCTCTTGTATTCTAACCCTCTCGATATGAATGCTAACATTGTATTTGCCTTCCTAACTGCCCACTGAACCTGCAGGTTAACCTTAAGAGAATCTTGAACAAGGACTCCCAAGTGCCTTTGTGTTCCTAATTTCCGAAGCATTTCCCCATTTAGAAAATAGTCTCTGCCTCCATTCCTCCTTCCAAAGTGCAGAACCTCACACTTTCCCACATTGTATTCCATCTGCCACTTCTCTGCCCACTGTCCTAACCTGTCCGAGTCCTTCTGCACCCCTCCCGCTTGCTCAGTATTACCTATCCCTCTACATATCTTTATATCATCTGCAAACTTAGCACCAGTGCCTTCAGTTCCTTCCTCCAAGTGGTTAACGTATACTGTGAGAAGTTGTGGTCCCAGCGCTGACCCCCTGAGACACCTTACTAATCACCAGCAACTATCCTGAGAAAGACCCTTTTATCCCCACTCTCTACCTTCTGCCAGTCATCCAATCCTCTATCAATGCCAGGATCTTACCCTTAACGCCCTGGGCTCCGAGCTTGTTTAACAATCTCCTATCCGGCACCTTTCCAAAGGCCTTCTAAATCTAAATTGTACTTGGCCCATATCCCTCTATATCCATCCTCCCCATGTAACTGTCTAAATGCTTTTTAAAAGACAAAATTGTACCCACCTCTACTATTACCTCCGCAGCTCGTTCCAGACACTCACCGCCCTCTGTGTGAAAAAATTGCCCCTCTGGACATTTTTGTATCTCTCCCCTCTCACCTTAAACCTGTGGACTCTAGTTTCAGACCCCCCTACCTTTGGGAAAAGATATTGACAATCGAGCTGATCTATGTCCCCTTATTGTTATTATATCTGTATTATTAAACTAGAAAGATTGCAGGAGAGATTTACTAGGATGCTACTGGGACTTGATGGCTTGAGTTATGAGGACACGCTGGATAGACTGGGACTTTTTTCTCTGGAGCTTAGGAGGCTGAGGGGTGATCTTATAGCGATCTATAAAATAATGAGGGACAGATCAGCCGGAGAGGGTCGTGAATGTAGCCTAATCCATCTCGCAAACCAGCCTCCCATCCATTGACTCTGTCTACACTTCCCGCTGTCTCGGGGTAAAAGCAGCCGGCATAATCAAGGATCCCCCCCCCCCCTCCCCCACGCACCCCGGACATTCTCTCTTCCACCTCCTCCCATCGGGAAAAAGACACACAAGTCTGAGGTCCCGTACCGACCGACTCAAGAACAGCTTCTTCCCTGCTCCTGTCAGACTTTTGAACGGACCTACCTCGCATTAAGTTAATCTTTCTCTACACCCCTCGCTGTGACTGTAACACTACATTCTGCATCCTCTCCTTTCCTTCTCTATGAACGGTTTGTCTGTATAGCGCGCAAGAAACAACACTGTATCCCAATACATGTGACAATCATAAATCAAATGAAATCATTTATTCCCCGTCCCTAGTTGCCCCTTGGAGGGGCAGTTGAGAGTCAACCACGTTGCTGTGGCTCTGGAGTCACATGTAGGCCAGACCGGGGTAAGGACGGCAAATTTTCTTCCCTAAAGGGAACCAGATGGGTTTTTTCCCACAATGGGTCATCAGTAGATTCTTAATTCCAAATTTTTTTTATTGAATTCTAATTCCACCGTCTCACGTCGCAGGATTCGAACTCGGATCCCCCAGAACATTAGCTGAGTTTCTGGATTAATAGTCTAGCGATAATACCACTGGGCCATCGCCTCCCTTGGTGTCTCACTGCGCACCGCCAGATTGATAAATGGCTGACCCATACAGTGGGCATTCCGTCGCCCTCTCCGACCCTCCCCTCTCAATCCGCTCCCTCTTAACCATTACCTCCACTGCTTTGTTCACCAAAGCCACGCGCTGCTGCTGAGAGAAGCCAAGCACTGAGGACAGCAGATCGACCGTGTCCTCAAAGGTCTGGGTGGACATGCAGGCCAGTTGTTCCACGGTCCAGTACGAGTTAGCCTCACCCAGTTCCTGGATCTCCTCGGTGCTGGGTACCACTTTGCACGATGCTGTGACAATAGGCACAGGACAGTATTGGTTACTCAATCTGTCTCTGAGAGCAGGGAGGGTAATACAGCACCTACCCCAAACAAACTCCCCATCAGACTCCTGCTCTCACTTTCATTCCCTCTCTGCCCCTCTGCATCTCTCTCTCGCTATTTGTGTCTCTGTCTCTCTCTTTCTCTTTCTCTCTCTCTCTCTCCGTCTCTTTGTCTCTTCCCCTCCCTCTGTGTTTCTGTCTCTCCCCCCCTCTCCCCCTCTGTGTCTCTCACAGCATTAGATTGAGATTAAATTTCATTCCGTTATATCTCTGGTTCATTCCCTCACTCTTTAATTTCCCCTCTCTTTCTCTCTCCTATTCTCTCATCTCCTGTCTACCTACTCGTTGTCCCATTTTACCTTCAGCTGCCCCGCTCCCCTCTCTGCCCCGCTCCCCCTCATTCTGCCTCCTTTCCCATTCGTCTTCCTCCCTCTCTGTCGCTCTCCTTCCCACCCACTGATATCCCCACCATCCAGCTCCACCTCTTTCTCTCCTTCTCCACCCTGCCGGGCGCCTCTGCACCTCTACATCCCTCTCTGAAAATATACCCCTCAAATGGCAGGGTGGTGGTTACTGGGGGATTCTCAAGAGGCCGGAATTGGAGCAACATAGAGAGCTCGGAGGATTCTAGGGGCGGGAGGAGGTCACAGAGATAGGGAGGGGGTGTAGGGGGCTGGAAGGGGGTTACAGAGATAGGGAGGGCTGGAAGGGGTTTACAGAGATAGGAGGGGGTGTAGGGGCTGGAGGAGATTACAAGATACGGAGGGGGTGTAGGGAGCTGGAGGGGGTTTACAGAGATAGGGAGGGGTTGTAGGGGGCTGGAGGAGGTTACAGAGATAGGGAGGGGGTGGAGGGGGTGGAGGAGGTTACGAGGGGCTGAGGAAGGTTTACAGAGATAGGGAGGGGTGTAGGGGGAGGAGATTACTGGAAGGGGGTTACAGATGAAGGGGGGAAGGGGGTTTACAGTAAGGGGGCTGGAGGAGATTTCAGAGATAGGGAGGGGGTGTAGGGGGCTGGAGGGAGTTACAAGAAGATACGGAGGGGTTGTAGGGGGCTGGAGGAGGTTACAGAGATAGGAGGGGGGTGTAGGGGGCTGGAGGGGGTTACAGAGAGAGGGGTTGTAGGGGGCTGGAGGAGGTTACAGAGATAGGAGGGGTTGTAGGGGGCTGGAGGGGTATACAGAGATAGGAGGGGTTGTAGGGGGCTGGAGGAGGTTACAAGAGAGAGGGAGGGGGGTTGGAGGAGGTTACAGGGGAGGGTGTGTGGGGCTGGAGGGGGTTACAGAGAGAGGGGGGGGTGTAGGGGTTGTAGGGGGCTGGAGGAGGTTACAGAGATAGGGAGGGGGTGTAGGGGGCTGGAATTACAGTAGATAGGGAGGGGGTGTAGGGGGCTGGAGGAGGTTACAAAGAGATAGGGAGGGGTGTAGGGGGGGGGTAACAGAGAGAGGGAGAGGGTGTAGGGGGCTGGAGGAGGGTTACAGAGATAAGGAGGGGGTGTGGGGGGTGGAAGGGGGTTACAGAGATAGGGAGGAGGGTTGTAGGGGGTCTGGAGGGGTTACAGAAATAGGGAGGGGGTGTAGGGGGCTGGAGGAGGTTACAGAGATAGGGAGGGGGTGTAGGGGGCTGGGGAGGAGGTTTCAGAGATAGGGAGGGGTGTAGGGGCTGAAGGAGGAGCAAAGAAAGGGAGGGTGTGTAGGGGCGGAGGATAACAGAGATAGGGAGGGGTGGGGCTGGAGGAGGTTACAGAGATAGGGAGAGGGTGTAGGGAGCTGGCAGGGGGTTACAGAGATAGGGAGGGTGTGTAGGGGGCTGGAGGAGGTTACAGAGATAGGGAGGGGGTGTAGGGGGCTGGAGGAGGTTACAGAGATAGGAGGGGGGTGTAGGGGGTTACAGAGATAGGGAGGGGTGTAGGGGGCTGGAAGGAGGTTACAGAGATAGGATGGGGTGTAGGGGGCTGGAAGGGGGTTACAGGATAGGAGGGGGTGTAGGGGGCTGGAGGAGGTAACAGAGATAGGGAGCGGGTTAGGGGGGTTACAGAGATAGGAGGGGGTGTAGGGGGCTGGAGGAGGTTACAGAGATAGGGAGGGGGTGAGGGGCTGAGGAGGTAACGAGATAGGGGGGGGTGGTAGGGGGTTACAGAGATAGGAGGGGGTGTAGGGGCTGGAAGGGGTTAAGAGATGGAGGGGGTGTAGGAGGGGGTTACAGAGATAGGGAGGGGGTGTAGGGGGCTGGAAGGGGGTTACAGAGATAGGGAGGGGGAGGTAGGGGTACAGGAGAGGGGGGTTACAGAGATAGGGAGGGGGTGTACGGGCTGGAGGAGGTACAGAGATAGGGAGGGGGTGTAGGGGGCTGGAAGGGGGTTACAGATAGGGATGGGGGGGTTACAGAGATATGGGAGGGGGTGTAGGGGCTGAGGAGGAGGTTACAGAGATAGGAGGGGGTGTAGGGGGCTGGAAGGGGGTTACAGAGATAGGGAGGGGGGGAGGGGGTTACAGAGATATGGGAGGGGGGAGGGGGCGGAAGGGGGTTACAGAGATAGGGAGGGGTGTAGGGGGCTGGAAGGGGGTTACAGAGATGGGGGGGGGGAGGGGATCACAGAGATTGGGGGGGACGGGCTGGAGGGGGTTACAGAGATGGAGGGGGGTATAGGGGCTGGAAGGGGGTTACAGAGATGGGGGGGGGAGGGGATTACCAGAGATTGGGGGGGGGGGAGGGGCTGGAAGGTTACAGAGATAGGGAGGGGTGTAGGGGGCTGGAAGGGTTTACAGAGATGGGGGGGAGAGGGGATTACAGAGATTGGGGGGGAGAGGGTGCGAAAAGGGGGTTACAGAGATAGGGAGGGGTGTAGGGAGCTGGAAGGGGGTTACAGAGGTAGGGAGTGTATTAGATATTGTGGGTATTTCTGCACCATAGGGGGTTGTATGATTTATTAGTGTCATAAGTCAGCTTACATTAACACCGCAATGAAGTTACTGTGAAAATCCCCCAGTCACCACACTCCTGTACACTGAGGGAGAATTTATCACCCTAACCAGCACAGTCTTTCAGAGTGTGGGAGGGAAATAGGAGGAAACCCACGCAGACACGGGGAGAACATGCAGACTCCGCACAGACAGAGACCCGAGCTGGGAATGGAACCCTGGCAGTGTGAGGCAGCCGTAGTAACCCACGGACTGCGTCTGCCCTGTGTGGGAAGGACGGAGCGGATGGGCTGAAGGGCCTGATTGTGGGATGTTTACCTGCCCGCGAGGTCGTCGATCCCGTCTGCCCCTGCTCTCCCACCACGATGACGAAGATTTTAGCCTTGCTCTGGATGCTGTTCCCGGTGGCATCAAACTCTGGAGAGGTGGCAGGGCCCACTGGGAGGGTGGAATACTCCAACAGGGCGTCCTTTACAACCGTCTGCAAACAACAGCCGTGTTAGCTCAACGTCCCCTCGCAGCGAACTCAGACACCCAACTGACGCACAGCAAGATCCCAGAAAGGGCACCCTCCATCAGCAAGCCTACATGTGACTCCAGAGCCCCACAGCAGTCAGGGTGACTCTCAACTGCCCCTCCAAGGGGCAACAAGGGACGGGCAATAAATGCTGGTCCAGCCAGAGACACCCATGTCCCGGGAATGAGTTGGTCCTGGTAAATGAGATTAGAATGGGGCGAGGATGTTGGTACAGACATGATGGGCCAAAGGGCCTCTCCCCTTCTCTCTGTGTGTTACAAAACTCAGTGAGTCTGAAGCATGTCTCATTCCGTCTCTCGCTCCCTGTCCCTCGCTCTCCCCCTCCCTCTCACCTCCTTGTCTCTCTCTCTCTCTCCCCCCACCCTCCCCCCCCCCCCGTCTCTCTCTCTCTCTCTCCCTCGTCTCTCTCTCTCTCCTCCCCCCCTCCTCTCTCTCTCTCTCCTCTCTCTCTCTCTCCCTCTCTCTCTCTCTCTCTCCCCCCGTCTCTCTCTCTCTCTCCCCCCTCTCCCTCCTCTCTCTCTCTCTCTCCCCCCCGTCTCTCTCTCTCCTCCCCCCCTCCTCTCCCTCTCTCTCTCTCTCTCTCCCTCTCTCTCTCTCTCTCTCCCCCCGTCTCTCTCTCCTCTCCCCCCCTCTCTCTCTCTCTCCCCCCCCCCCTCTCTCTCTCTCTTCCTCCCCCCCCCCCCTCTCTCTCTCTCCCTCCCTCTCTCCCTCTCTCTCTCTCTCCCCCCCGCTCTCTCTCTCTCTCTCCCCCCCCCCCCTCTCTCTCCTCTCTCTCTCTCCCCTCTCTCCCTCTCTCTCTCTCGACTCGTCTCTCTCTCTCTCCCCTCTCCTCTCTCTCTCTCTCTCTCCCTCCCCCCCCCGTCTCTCTCTCTCTCTCCCCCCTCCCTCCTCTCCTCTCTCCCCCTCTGCCTGTCTCTCCCCCTCTCCCCCCCGTCTCCTCCCCCCCTGTCTCGCTCCCCCCCTGTCTCGCTCCCCCTCTGTCTCTCCTCTCGCTCCCCTGTCCGTCTCTCTCTCGTCCCTCCCCTCCTCTCTCTTCTCTCTCTCGTCTCTCGTCTCTCCTCCTCCGTCTCTCCGTCTCTCCTCTCTCCCTCTCTCCTCTCCCTATCTCTCTCTCTCGCTCCCCCTCTCTCTCTCTCTCTCACCCTCTTCTCTCTCTCTCTCTCTCTCTCGCTCCCTCTCTCTCTCCGTCGCTCCGTCTCCTCTCTCTCTCCTCTCTCTCCGTCTCTCTCCTCTCTCTCTCTCTCGTCTCGCTCCGTCCTCCTCTCTCGCTCCCTCTCTCTCTCTCTGCTCTCTCTCTCTCTCTCTCGCTCCCCTCTCTCTCATCTCTTCCTGTCTCTCTCGCTCCTCGCTCCCTGTCTCTCTCTCTCTCTTCAGCTCTCTCTCTCTCTTCGTTCTCTCTCTCTCTCTCTCCGCTCCTGTCTCTTCTCTCTCTCTCTCTCTCTTGCTCCCTGTCTCTCTCTCGCTCCCTGTCTCTCTCTCGCTCCCTGTCTCTCTCTCGCTCCCTGTCTCTCTCTCGCTCCCTGTCTCTCTCTCGCTCTCTCTCTCTCTCGTTCTCAGTTTCTCCGGCAGCGAGTGCTGTTGTGTATTGGAGATTGTGCCATTTCATTTTTAGGCACAGCAAGATGCCAGAGGAGCAGGCCATTGGGCAGTTGGCCTGAGCAATGGGGGTGGGCAGTGTCCCAGCCTCGCAACGGCTCCGCCTCCCAACTCACTGTGTTTGGAAGTTGCAGTAACATTTCCTCGTCCAGTAAGGTGACCATCGAACCCAGGGACACCACCGTGTCCTCTGTCCAGTCAGAAACCGGCCTGGCGGGGCACAAAACAGAGGACAGATATCAAAATCCAGTTCATGAGAGAGGGAGGGACAGACAGACACAGAAAGAGGGAGGGAGGGAGGGAGGGACAGACAGACACAGAAAGAGGGAGGGAGGGAGGGACAGACAGACACAGAAAGAGAGAGGGAGGGAGGGAGGGACAGACAGAGACTCAGGGAGCACAAAAAAAAACAACAACCAAAAAAAAAACAGACAGAGACTCAGGGAGAGACAGAGACAAAGTGATCAAGAGGCTGAAGCGAGGGGTATAGAGGAGGAGGGGGAGTAAAGAGTGAACAATAACCTTAAGAGAATCTTGAACAAGGACTCCCAAATCCCTTTGTGTTTCTGATTTCCAAAGTATTTCCCCATTTAGAAAACAGTCTCTGCCTCCATTCCTCCTTCCCAAGTGCAGAACCTCACACTTTCTCACAACAATCTCAAACAATGATGGGACAGAGTACAGGAATGAGATAGGGGATCTGGTGAACCGGTGCAGCGACAATAATCTCTCCCTCAATGTCAACAAAACGAAGGAGATTGTCATCGACTTCAGGAAGCGTAAAGGAGAACATGCCCCTGTTTACATCAACGGGGAAGAAGTAGAAAGTGTCGAGAGCTTCAAGTTTTTAGATGTCCAGATCATCAACAACCTGTCCTGCCACCCCTCCACACCGACACTGTTGTTAAGAAATCCCCACCAACGCCTCTACTTTCTCAGAAGACTAAGGAAATTTGGTATTTCCGCTACGACTCTCACCAACTTTTACAGATGCCCCATAGAAAGCATTCTTTCTGGTTGTATCACAGCTCGGTCTGGGCTCCTGCTCTGCCCAAGACCACAAGGAACTACAAAATGATCGTGAATGTAGCCCCAATCCCATCACACAAACCAGCCTCCCATCCATTGACTCTGTCTACACTTCCCACTGCCTCGGGGGAAAAGCAGCCGGCATAACTAAGGATTGCACGCACCCCGGACATTCTCTCTTCCACCTTCTTCCGTCAGGAAGAAGATACAAAAGTCTGAGGTCACTTTCCGACCAAATCAAGAACAGCTTCTTCCCTGCTGCTGTCAGACTTTTGAATGGACCTACCTCGCATTAAGTTGATCTTTCTCTACACCCCTCGCTGTGACTGTAACTCTACATTCTGCACTCTCTCCTTCTCTATGAATGGTACGTTTTGTATAGCACACAAGAAACAATACTTTTCACTGTATCCCCATACATGTGACAAAAATAAATCAAAGTTTCGATCACATTCCTTTGCAGGATTTTGTCGGTGCCCGATTGTCTGCAACTGGTGTCCTGATATGAAGGGACTCACCCCAATGTGCGCATGAGTTTTGAGACCAGACTCTCGCGTGCCGAGCTGTGGAACTGACAACATTTCTTCAACTGCGGCATAATGGAGACAAAGGTGGCATCGGGGAGATCGGAGATGTTCCGTCCGGTGAATTCACACACCAACTGCCCCAGCTGGCTGGCATCGGAACCTTCCAAAGCTGAAATATCCTTCCCCTGCATCCCGGGCACAAAGAGACAACAGAATACATCCTTAAAACGGTGGCGTTGAACTGGGCAACATATCCCTCATCAGGAGCACTTAGATATACAGTAAAGCTCCCTCTACACTGTCCCCCATCAAACACTCCCAGGACAGGTACAGCACGGGGTTAGATACAGAGTAAAGCTCCCTCTACACTGTCCCCTCATCAAACACTCCCAGGACAGGTACAGCACGGGGTTAGATACAGAGTAAAGCTCCCTCTACACTGTCCCCCCATCAAACACTCCCAGGACAGGTACAGCACGGGGTTAGATACAGAGTAAAGCTCCCTCTACACTGTCCCCCCATCAAACACTCCCAGGACAGGTACAGCACGGGGTTAGATACAGAGTAAAGCTCCCTCTACACTGTCCCCACAAACACTCCCAGGACAGGTACAGCACGGGGTTAGATACAGAGTAAACTCCCTCTACACTTCCCATCAAACACTCCCAGGACAGGTACACGGTTAGATACAGTAAAGCTCCCTCTACACGTCCCCCCCATCAAACACTCCCAGGACAGGTACAGCACGGGTTAATACAGTAAAGCTCCCCTCACTGTCCCCCCATCAAACACTCCCAGGACAGGTACAGCACGGGTTAGATACAGAGTAAAGCTCCCTCTACATGTCCCCATCAAACCCCCCAGGCAGACAGCACGGGTTAGATACAGAGTAAAGCTCCCCTACACTGTCCCCCCATCAAACACTCCCAGGACAGGTACACAGGGGTTAGATACAGTAAAGCTCCCTCTACACTGTCCCCCATCAAACACTCCCAGGACAGGTACAGCACGGGGTTAGATACAGAGTAAAGCTCCCTCTACACTGTCCCCATCAACACTCCCAGGACAGGTACAGCACGGTTATACAGATAAAGCTCCCTCACACGTCCCCCCAAACACTCCCAGGACAGTACAGCCGGAATAGACAACACTCCGACAGACGGGTTAGATACAGATAAACTCCCTCTACACGTCCCCATCAAACACTCCCAGACAGGTACACACGGGGTTAGATACAGAGTAAAGCTCCCTCTACACTGTCCCCATCAAACACTCCCAGGACAGGTACAGCACGGGGTTAGATACAGAGTAAAGCTCCCTCTACACTGTCCCCCCATCAAACACTCCCAGGACAGGTACAGCACAGGGTTAGATACAGAGTAAAGCTCCCTCTACACTGTCCCCCATCAAACACTCCCAGGACAGGTACAGCACGGGGTTAGATACAGAGTAAAGCTCCCTCTACACTGTCCCCCCATCAAACACTCCCAGGACAGGTACAGCACGGGGTTAGATACAGAGTAAAGCTCCCTCTACACTGTCCCCCCATCAAACACTCCCAGGACAGGTACAGCCAAGGTTAAATACAGAGTAAAGCTCCTCTACCTGTCCCCCATCAACACTCCCAGGACAGGTACAGCACGGGGTTAGATACAGAGTAGCCCCTCTACACTGCCCCATCAAACACTCCCAGACAGTACAGCTTAGAACTAAAGCCCCTCTACACTGTCCCCCCATCAAACACTCCCAGGACAGGTACAGCACGGGGTTAGATACAGAGTAAAGCTCCCTCTACACTGTCCCCCCATCAAACACTCCCAGGACAGGTACAGCACGGGGTTAGATACAGAGTAAATCAGACCATCTGATTAGCGAGATCTCAGTTAGTGATTTCAGTCTGTCGGCCGCCCCCTCCCCGAGATGAAGCGGGGGGTCAGTCTCTAGCCTACCACACCCGTCACTGATCCCACAAGAGATTTGATACCTCCTCTTGTTTTATCCCCACACTCAGATTTCCCCAGCCTCCGCAAGGAGCTTCCCATTTCCCCCTCGCAGTCACGCACTCACCAGGCATTGGACGGACGTGTCTCGCACACACGCACGCACGGGGCAGCTCCGTGGCAACAGCTCCAAACGAGCTTCCTCCACCTTCGTCAGGAAGGCCCCACACGCCTTGGCAAAACACTGGCAGACGTACTTCTCCCTGGGCAACAGCAGGAAAACACCCTCTCAGAGCAGTGTAGCCCTCTGTCTGATTCCTTCTCCCCTACCTAGACCTGCCTCCGCACGTTTTCCCGACACAAACATTCCATTGGTGCCCAGGGAGCGCCGCACTGCGGGAGGGTCGGTGGGACTGTCGGGGGGGATGGAGGGGGTCAGTGCTTTGAATGAGACGTTAAGCCAAGATCCCCCTTGGTCCACTTGGGTCAATGTAATAGAGTCAAGGTTGTAATCAAGGAAGGCTGACGAGTGAGGTATTGAGTGGGTGGGGAGGGGGGGTGGTCGGCTGTGGAGGGGGTGGGGATGGTGGACTGGATTGACGAGGGTGGTGGCGAACGAGCGTGTGGGAGCGTCATCCTCTCTAATGTTATGCGACCTAAACTTTTCAACCCGCAAATACCCAGAGCAAGGTGAACCTGGACCATGTCTCGGATGTTTAGTTAGAGTTTTGTGCACTAGTGTCGCAAGTCAGCTTACATTAACACTGCAATGAAGTTACTGTGAAATTCCCCCGGTCGCCACACTCCTGTTCGGGGTACGCTGAGGGAGAATTTAGCACGGCCGATGCACCCTAACCAGCACACAGACTTTCGGGCTGTGGGAGGAAACCCACGCAGACACGGGGAGAACGTGCAGACTCCGCACACAGTCAGTGACCCGAGCCGGGAATCGAACCTGGAGTCTCTGGTGCCGTGAAGCCCAGTGTGTGCCCACCCCAGTGCAATGTAGCTATGTGCAAATTGGGTGCTGGGTGCGTTATATCACAACGATGGCCGCGGGCGTTGGAAATACGGTCACAGAACAGGGACGACGTTATGGGGATAGCTCCCCCTTTGCGGGAGGGTCTTGGGCTGCGGAGGGGGGCATGGTTTCAGAGCAAAGGAGCGCCAATTAAAGACTGATATTAGGAGGAATTTCTCAGGCAGCTGCTATCGCACGCACACTTACCCGAGGAACAGCAGGATCTCACTGGGAATGTGCTGCAGAAATGAGTCCAAATTCTGCTCGATAAGAGGAACCCCAAGAGTGTCCAGGAAACTCTTCACTTTGTTGGCAGCGCAAGTCAACTGTGGGAGTCAGAAAAACAGGAACAAAATCCGTCACGTTCTGTCCAAAACCGACAGGGAACGAGCAGGATCGTCAGCAGGCGGAGTAGCTCCTCATCATCACTGGCCTGGCCCGTCCCTCACTCGCCTTTCCTCCAACCCCGCAATCAACTCGATTCAAATTCAAATTGGTTTCCTCAAAAGGTAGAAGACAGAAGATCGAATTTCATATCCCAGGGTATGAGGCAGGAATGGAAGGAGTGAGGGAGGAGGGAGTGAGGAGGGAGTGAGGAGGGAGGAGGGAGTGAGGAAGGAGCAGATGAGGGAGGAGGGAGTGAGAATAGAGGGAATAGAGGGAGGAAGGAGGGAATGAGGGAGGAGGAGGAGTAGGGAGGCAGGGAGTGCGGAGGTTCGTGAGAGAGGGAGGCTATGAGAGGAGGAGGGGAGTTACGAGGACGGTAGGGTAGAAGGGATGGCAGGTAGTGAGGAGGCGGCGGGGAGTGCGTGATGAGAGGAGGGAGTGAGTGAGGAGGGACAGGTGTGGAGGAGGGATGGAGGAGTGAGGGGGAGGAAGGGGGACGGGGAGAGAGAGCAATAGGGGATGGCAGGGCAGCTAGTGAGAGAGGGAGGAAGTAGTGAGAAGAGGGAGGAGATGCTGGAGGAGGGAGTGAGGGAGAGGGAGAGTGATGGCGAGGACGGGAGTTGCGACCAGGAGTGCGAGGGAGGCCACTGAGTGAGGAGATAGTGCAGTGCGTTTCAGTACACGGGGTCAGCACCGACCCTCCCGCAGTGCGGCGCTCCCTCAGCACTGACCCTCCCGCAGTGCGGCGCTCCCTCAGCACCGACCCTCCCACAGTGCGGGGCACCCTCAGCACCGACCCTCCCGCAGTGCGGCGCTCCCTCAGCACTGACCCTCCCACAGTGCGGCACTCCCTCAGCACCGACCCTCCCGCAGCACCGACCCTCCCGCAGTGCGGCGCTCCCTCAGCACCGACCCTCCCACAGTGCGGCGCTCCCTCAGCACCGACCCTCCCACAGTGCGGCGCTCCCCAAGCACCGACCCTCCCACAGTGCGGCGCTCCCTCAGCACCGACCCTCCCACAGTGCGGCGCTCCCTCAGCACCGACCCTCCCACAGTGCGGCTCTCCCTCAGCACTGTTTGTGTCTGTTACGAGCAGGAGTTTGTGCTGCACTGGTCAGGATTAAGTTTGAACAGAGGGATATTTGATCGGCGCAGGGAGAGGGGCGGGGAGCTTTCCAGGCCTTTGTTTAGCTGCAGTGAATATGTTGTGTACTCACCTTCCTTCACACAGAGCCTTCCTGGGACCTAAGGACCTGTTTCCCTATGAGGAATCCAAAGAGAAGCTGGGAAAGCCAAACAAAAGAAAAGGTTTCAGTGAGGGGCTGTGGGAAATCGAGAATAATCCCACAGTGAAGAAGTCGGGATACCAGGTTGGTGTGGTGGCGATATGTGTCTGCATGTTCCACCTGCAATGTCCGTGTCTCCGTTAATTCTGACATTCCAATTTCCAAATACGACTTTTTTACCCTTCATCCATCTGGTATTTCAGTGAGGTTCTCATCTGATCTGATCTGAATTATTATTGTCACACAGATTAGCATACAATGAAAAGTATTGTTTCTTGCATGCTGTATGGGCAAAGCATACCATTCAAAGAGTAGTCATGGAGTCACAGAGGTTTACAGCGTGGAAACAGGCCCCTTCAGCCCAACTTGTCCGCGCCGCCCCTGTTTTTAAATCCTAATGTAGTCCCAGTTACCCACATTTGGCCCATATCCCTCTATACCCATTTTACCCATCTAACTATCTAAATGCTTTTCAAAAGACAAAATTGTACCCACCTCTACTAATATCTCCGGCAACTCGTTCCAGACACTCACCACCCTCTGTGTGAAGAAATTGCCCCTCTGGACCCTTTTGTATCTCCCCTCTCTCACCTTAAATCTATGCCCTCTAGTTTTAGACTCCCCTACCTTTGGGGGGAAAAGATATTGACTATCTCGCTGATCTGTGCCCCTCATTATTTTATAGACTTCCATAAGATCACCCCTCAGCCTCCTACGCTCCAGAGCAAAAAGTCCCAGTCTATCCAGCCTCTCCTTATAATCAAACCACTAAGTCCTTGTAACGTCCTAATAAATTTTTTCTGCACTCTTTCTAATTGAATAATATTGTTTCTGTAATATCACATACAGATTCAATAAGAACTTTGAGTTGACTTATTATTGTCTCATGTATTGGGATACAGTGAAAAGTATTGTTTCTTGTGCACGATACAGACAAAGCCTACCGTTCACAGAGAAGGAGAGCGTGCAGAGGGTAGTGTTATAGTTATAGTCAAAGAGTTAGTTTGAAGTTTTAGAAGGGTAGAACAAGAGTAAAAGGCTGACTTAGAAGGTATACTGGGCACAGCTTGCCAAAAACCCCCTCGCTCTGGCACCATTTTGAATCACATCAGTCCCCCCTCAGCCTGCTGGCTGATACTATCTCCCATTCCGGTAACACCCCTGTTTATAAACTCACACCCAGCTTTTCAAATCCCTCTGAGTACACGCCCACACCTCCCCATCTCAGCACTCTTCTCCAGCCCCCTGCATCCCCTCCCTATCTCTGTAACCCACTCCAGCCCCCTACACTCCCTCCCTATCTCTGTAACCCCTACAGCCACTCCTATCTCTGTAACTCCTCCAACCCCACACCCCCTCCCTATCTCTGTAACCTCCTCCAGCCCCACTACACCCCCTCCTTATCTCTGTAACCTCCTCCAGCTCCTCACCCCTCCCTATCTCTGTACCTCCTCCAGCCCACTACACCCCCTCCTATCTCTGTAACCCCTCCAGCTCCCCTACACCCCCTCCCTATCTCTGTAACCTCCTCCACCCCCTACACCCCCTCCCTATCTCTGTAACCTCCTCCAACCCCTACACCCCTCCCTATCTCTGTAACCTCCTCCAACCCCTACACCCCCTCCCTATCTCTGTAACCCCTCCAGCCCCCTACACCCCCTCCCTATCTCTGTAACCACCTCCGCCCCCTACACCCCCTCCTATCTCTGTAACGCCCTCCAGCCCCCTAACCTCCCTCCCTATCTCTGTAACCCCTCCAGCCCCTTACACACCCTCCTTATCTCTGTAACCTCCTCCAGCCCCACTACACTCCCTCCCTATCTCTGTAACGTCCTCCAGCCCCACTACACCCCCTCCCTATCTCTGTAATGTCCTCCAACCCCCGCCTACACCTGCTCCCTATTTCTGTAACCCTCTTCAGCATCTATACCCACTCCCTATTTCTGTAACCCCCTCCAACCCCTACACCCCCTCCCTATCTATGTAACCTCCTCCAGCCCCTAACTCCCTCCCTATCTCTGTAACCTCCTCCAGCCCCTACAACCCTCCGAGATCTCTGCGTTCCTCCAATTCCGGCCTCTCGAGCATCCCCCGATTCCCATCGCTCCGCCATTGGGGGCCGTGCCTTCAGCTGCCTGGGGGGATCTAAGCTCTGGAATTCCCTCCCTAAACCTCATCTTCTGGCTCTGTACATTTTTCTCTTTCTATCCCTTTTGTCTCTCTCTCTCCTGGTGTCTCTCTCTCTCTCTTTCCTGGTCTCTCTCTCTCTCTGTCCCTCTCTGTCTCTCTCTTTGTCTCTCTCTCTCTCTCTGTCTCTGTCTCTCTGTCTGCTATCTCTGTCTCTCCTGTCCCCCTCCTCTCTCTCCCGTCACTCTCTTTCTCTTTCTGTCTCTCTGTCTCTCTCTTGTCTCTGTCTCTCTCTCTGTCTCCCTCTCTCTCTGTCTCCCTCTCTCTCTGTCTCCCTCTCTCTCTGTCCTCCTCCTCTCGTCTCCCTCTCTCTCTGTGTCTCTCTCTCTCTCTGCTGTCTCTCTCTCTCTCTCCTCTGTCTCTCTCTCTCTCTGTCTCTCCTCTCTCTCTCCCTCTCTCTCTGTCTCCCTCCCTCTCTGTCTCCCTCTCTGTCTCTGTCTGTCTCTCTCTCTCTGTCTCTGTCCCTCTCTGTCTCTGTCTCTCTGTCTGCTATCTCTCTCTCTCTGTCTCTCTGTCCCTCTCTGTCTCTCCCGGTCTCTCTCTTTCTCTTTCTGTCTTCTGTCTCTCTCTCTCTCTCTGGCTCTGTCTCTCTCTGGCTCTGTCTCTCCCTCTCTGTCTCCCTCTCTCTCTGTCTCTCTCTCTCTCTTTCTCTCTCTCTCTGTCTCTCTCTCTGTCTCTCTCTCTGTCTCTCTCTCTGTCCTCTCTCTCCTCTCCTGTCCCTCTCTCTCGTCTCTGTCTCTCTCCTCCTCTCTCTCTCTGTCCCTTCTCTCTCTCTCTCTCTGTCTCTCTCTCTCTCTCTGTCTCTCTCTCTCTCTGTCTCTCTCTCTGCCTTTCTTTTTCTCCTTTAAGATGCTCCTTAAGAGCAGTCTCTTTGACTGAGCTTTTAGAACATAGAACATAGAATATTACAGCTCAGAACAGGCCCTTCGGCCTTCGATGTTGCGCCGACCAATATAAAAAGCAATGACCCTCCAAACTAAACCATTCCCTTCTCTTCCATAAACTTATCAACTAACCTCTTAAACGCCACCAAACTTGGCGCATCTACAACTGCCGCAGGCAGGGCGTTCCACTCCCTAACCACCCTCTGGGTAAAGAACCTACCTCTGATATCCGTCCTATAACTATCACCCCTTAATTTAAAGCTGTCCCCTCGTGCTAGCTTTCTCCATCCTAGGAAAAAGGCTATCACTGTCCACCCTATCTAAACCTCTAATCATCTTATATGTTTCGATTAGGTCCCCTCTTAGCCGCCTCCTTTCTAACGAAAACAACCTCAAATCCCTCAGCCTCTCTTCATAAGACCTGCCCTCCATACCAGTCAACATCCTGGTAAACCTCCTCTGTACCCTCTCCAATGCCTCCACATCTTTCTTATAATGTGGGGACCAGAACTGCACACAATACTCAAGTGCGGCCGCACTAGAGTTTTGTACAGTTGCAACATGACGTTGCGGCTCCGAAATTCAATCCCCCTACCAATAAAAGCTAAGACTCCGTATGCCTTCTTAACAACCTTATCGACTTGACTGCCTACTTTCAGGGATCTATGCACATATACACCAAGATCCCTCTGTTCATCAAGACTATTAAGAATCCTACCATTAGCCCTATACTCTACACATTTATTCTTCCTGCCAAAGTGAATTACCTCACACTTTTCCACATTAAACTCCATTTGCCACCTCTCGGCCCAGCTCTGCAACTTGTCTGACTTGTCCAACAGGCAACTTTTGGTTGCCTGTCCCTGTTATCTCTGTGTGTGTGAAGGTTCACTGCTTGGGCAGTATTTGCCTGGATTTTTAAACTCTTGTTTCTGGACCTGTTAGTGCAATGCTTCACCTGCTGACTGTGGAGTTGGAGCAGCACTCCGCGACTGAGACCCAGCGTTCCGGGACCGGGCTCTATAACTCTGGGAGAGGAGTGAAATGTAGTCTCTCTGGTATGGTTGCACAGTGGGTTAGCACTGCTGCCTCTCAGCGCCAGAGAGCCGGCTTCGATTCCCGGCTTGGGTCACTGTCTATACAGAGACTGCATGTTCTCCCTGTGTCTGCGTGGGTTTCCTCGGGTTTCCTCCCACAGTGCGAAAGACGTGCTGGTTAGGGTGCATTGGCTGTTCTAAATTCTCCCTCAGCGTAACCCGAATAGGAGTGTGGCGACTGGGGGATATTCACAGTGACTTCATTGCGGTGTTAAGGTCAACCTTACTTGTGACGCTAATAAGTAAAGTTTGAACTTTGGCCTTTGTGCCTAGGCTCCTGCACCTCATCAAAGCTCATCAGAGGGTGAGGGAGACGGAGAGAAGAAGGAGAATGCTGATGGAAGCAGTGACGAGGAGGGGAAGCTGGTTATCGACGAACCGGCCAAGGACAAGGAGAAGACTGGATCAAAGCGCAAGTCGGTGACTCCGACAAAGGTGCGTGGGCGCCCGTACTCTGACAGACAGCGCACGGAACGGGCACCGGGGTGGTGGGGTGGTGGGGGGGGGGTCACTGTGTCCCGCTGCAGCCCCACACGTGGCACGAGTTACTGATTCCCAGCCTTACACTGCTTCCCTTACACTCCCTAATCCTGAACCCTCCCCACCATCTACCTCTCCCTCCCCTCCCCCCTCCTTCCCCATCCCCCTTCGCCCCCATCCCCCTTCACCCATCCCCTTCACCCCCACCCCCTTCACCCCCATCCCCCTTCACCCCCATCCCCCTTCCACCCCATCCCCCCTTCACCCCCATCCCCCTTCACCCCACATCCCCCTTCACCCCCATCCCCCTTCACCCCCCTCCCTTCACCCCCATCCCCTTCACCCCCCTCCCCCATCCCTCTCGCCCTTCCACCCCCCCTCCTCCCCTCCCTCCATCCCTCTTCCCCCCCCCCCTTTCCCTTCCCTCCCCCTCCCCCGATCCCCCTTTCTACCCAGCTGCCTTTCCCTGTTCCACCTTTCCCCACTCCCCCTTTTCCCCTCCCTCTCCCTTTCCCTCCCCTCCCATCACACCCCCGTCCCCACCCCATCCCCCGTCCCGCATTGTTCCCTTCCCCCAGCCCCAGCCCTCCTTCCCTTCCCTCACCTCGGCCCTGGCTCTAGTCTGTTGGGGTGGGGGTGGGGGTCGGTACGGACGTGCGGGTGTCTCTGTTGCTGGATGAGTGATGTCTCTTGCCTCTGTGTGACCATCTCTGTCTCTGTGTTTTCCAGGTGTGCCCAAAGCGACCCTGTGATTCCAAGGAGGTGGAACAGGAGGACGGGGCTGAGGACACTGGAAAGGAGTCTCAACCTGTCCCAGCCCAGGAGGGGCAGCACGGCGAGGAGGAGAAGGAAAATGCGACCATCCTGACTCCCAGCGAGAAGACAGAGAGAGAGGTGGCCAATGCTACAGAACCTCAGAGAAAGGACGAGGGGGTAAGGGACAGCATCGCTTTTCCGTCAACACCACCCCAACTTAACACCCCCCTCCCTGTTAATTAATCCAGCCCACATGCCCCCCTCATCTCAGCACCCTATGCCAGCCCCCTACACCCCCCTCCCTATCTCTGTAACCTCCTCCAGCCCCCTACACTCCCCTCCCTATCTCTGTAACCTCCTCCAGCCCCCTCACCCCCCTCCCTATCTCTGTAACCTCCTCCAGCCCCTGCACCTCCTTCCTATCTCTGTAACCTCCTCCAGCCCCCTACACCCCCCTCCCTATCTCTGTAACCTCCTCCAGCCCCCTACACTCCCTCCCTATCTCTGTAACCTCCTCCAGCCCCTACACCCCCTTTCTATCTCTGTAACCTCCTTCAGCCCCCTACACCCCCTCCCTATATCTGTAACCTCCTCCAGCTCCCTGCACCCCCTCCCTATCTCTGTAATCTCCTCCAGCCCCTACACCCTCCTCCCTATCTCTGTAACCTCCTCCAGCCCCCTACACCCCCTCCCTATCTCTGTAACCTCCTCCAGCCCCCTACACCCTCCTCCCTATCTCTGTAACCTCCTCCAGCCCCCTACACCCCCTCCCTATCTCTGTAACCTCCTCCAGCCCCCTACACTCCCTCCTCTTCTCTGTAACCTCCTCCAGCTCCCTACACCCCCTCCCTATCTCTGTAATCTCCTCCAGCCCCCTACACCCTCCTCCCTATCTCTGTAACCTCCTCCAGCTCCCTACACCCCCTCCCTATCTCTGTAATCTCCTCCAGCCCCTACACCCCTCCCCTATCTCTGTAACCTCCTCCAGCCCCCTACACCCCCTTCCTATCTCTGTAACCTCCTCCAGCCCCCTACCCCCCCTCCCTATCTCTGTAACCTCCTCCAGCCCCTACCACTCCTCCCTATCTCTGTAACTCCTCCAATCCCCCCCTACACCCCCTCCCTATCTCTGTAACCTCCTCCAATCCCCCCCTACACCCCCTCCCTATCTCTGTAACCTCCTCCAGCCCCTACACCCTCCTCCCTATCTCTGTAACCTCCTCCAGCCCCAACAACCCTCTCAGATCTCTGCGTGCCTCCAATTCCAGACTGCAATTCCCATCGCTCCGCCATTGGCGGCCGTGCTTTCAGCTGCCTGGGGGGTGTCCCTAAGCTCTGGAATTCTCTGATCTAACAAAATAGGGGTTGTGGTGAGCGGAGGGGGAGAGGGATTAACCTGTCAATGCGGGTGGCATTGATTCAGTGTGATTGAATGTTGCACTGCACTCCTGTCTCTGGTGGAGGGTAGGGGGCGGTGGATTGGTGGTGGTGGTTTGGGGAGCGGGGTATGGATTGGTGGAGGCGTGGAGGTGGTGGGGGGACCGAGGTGCCTTTTAAATGCAAGTGGTTCTTGTACCACTGAAGCACTGGAGGAAATGTTGGTTTCACAGTGGGTTAGAACTGCTGCTTCGCAGCGTCAGGGACCCAGGTTCCATTCCCGGCTCGGGTCACTGTCTGTGTGGAGTCTGCACGTTCTCCCCGTGTCTGTGTGGGTTTCCTCTGGTTTCCTCCCACTGTCCGGAAGATGTATAAGTTAGGTGTTTTGGCCATGCTAAATTGCCCCTTAGTGTCCAAAGATGTGCAGGTTAGGGTGGATTGGCCGTGCTAAATTGTCCCTTAGTGTCCAAAGATATGTAGGTTAGGGTGGATTGGCTGTGCTAAATTGTGCCTTAGTGTCCAAAGATGTGCAGGTTAGAGTGGATTGGCTATGCTAAATTGTCCCTTAGTGTCCAAAGATGTGTAGGTTAGGGTGGATTGGCCGTGCTAAATTGTCCCTTAGTGTCCAAAGATGTGCAGGTTAGGGTGGATTGGCCGTGCTAAATTGTCCCTTAGTGTCCAAAGATGTGTAGGTTAGGGTGGATTGGCCGTGCTAAATTGTCCCTTAGTGTCCAAAGATGTGCAGGTTAGGGTGGATTGGCCATGCTAAATTGCCACTTAGTGTCCAAAGATGTGCAGGTTAGGGTGGATTGGCCATGCTAAATTGCCCCTTAGTGTCCAAAGATGTGCAGGTTAGGGTGGATTGGCCCTGGAAAATGGTGGGATAAGGGGAAAGGGAAGGGGCGGGGCAGAGGGTCTGGGTAAAATTCTCTGTTAGGAAGATGCGATGGGCTGAATGGCCTCCTTCTGAACTGTTGGGATTCTCACAGTTTTCTCTCTCTCTCTCTCCACCACAGGCTGAGGCCGCAGTTGTTTAGGACAAAGGAACAAATACGCCCAGACCAGCCTTTTGCAGATGCGTAAACCCTCCCCTCCCCTCCTGTCCCTCCACTCACTCCCACACCACCCTCCCCCATTACCTTCCCTTCCCCCTCCTCATTCCCCTAACTGCTGAGGAATTTTATTTTTCATTTTGAACGGAGAGATTTGTCTTTGCTCGTAGCGGCTTTTTACACCAATGTCGGGCAGTGTGCTCACTTTTCTGGTAATTAAAAACAAAATGACAGATTTAGCTTCACTCCTTGTTGGAGTTCAGTCCTTGTCCACCCCTCCTGAGGACGCATGGCGCTGTGGGAGGGTCGATGCTGAGGGAGCGCCGCACTGTGGGAGGGTCGATGCTGAGGGAGCGCCGCACTGTGGGAGGGTCGATGCTGAGGGAGCGCCGCACTGTGGGAGGGTCGATGCTGAGGGAGCGCCGCACTGTGGGAGGGTCGATGCTGAGGGAGCGCCGCACTGTGGGAGGGTCGGTGCTGAGGGAGCGCCGCACTGCGGGAGGGTCGATGCTGAGGGAGCGCCGCACTGTGGGAGGGTCGCTGCTGAGGGAGCGCCGCACTGTGGGAGGGTCGATGCTGAGGGAGCGCCGCACTGTGGAGGGTCGATGCTGAGGAACGCTGCACTGTGGGAGTCGATGCTGAGGGAACGCTGCACTGTGGGTGGGTTGGTGCTGAGGGAGCGCCGCATTGCGGGAGGGTCGGTGCTGAGGGAGCGCCACATTGCGGGAGGGTCGGTGCTGAGGGAGCGCCGCACTGTGGAGTGTTGGTGCTGAGGAACGCCGCACCGCGGGAGTGTTGGTGCTGAGGGAATGCTGCACCGCGGGGGGTCGGTGCTGAGGGAGCGCCACACTATGGGAGGGTCGGTGCTGAGGGAGCGCCGCACTGTGGGGAGGGTCGGTGCTGAGGGAGAGCCGCACTGTGGGGGGGTCGGTGCTGAGGGAGCGCCGCACTGTGGGGAGGGTCGGTGCTGAGGGAGAGCCGCACTGTGGGGAGGGTCGGTGCTGAGGGAGCGCCGCACTGTCTGGTGGGGCAGTGCTGAGGGCTCTGGGGGCATTGTGGTAATTGTGATGATATTAGCTTGCTCTGCGTAGAGTTGGGTCTGCGCTCCTTCATTACAGCAGCATTGACACTTCAGAAAGTGCTCCCTTGGCTGTGAGGGGACTGCCTGATAGGAAAAGTCTCCCTTTTAAAAGTGGTGGTCCGATTTGACTGCGGTCCATGCAGCTACACGAGAATCTGATTTGGTTTCTTGCTGGAGAGAAGCAGTGACAGGCGGTAGATTGTAACTTGTTGTGGTCTTAGATATGGTTTCAATTCACGCCATCAACCGGAAAACTCGGTTACCGGAACCATGGCCTGTGGGAAAATTTACAGAGCGGGGTGACACATTGATGTGTTCCATAAGTACCGATATTAATGGCAGATACAAACACAGTGCTCAGGCAGTGTGAGTAGATAGAGAGCTTTGGAGGAATTGAGACATTGTGGGTGCGTTCATCTTCCCTCTCAGATTTAGTTATTGTTGAAGTTGTTTCAGACATTATTAGATTTGATTTATTATTGTCACGTGTATTGGGACACAGTGAAAAGTATTGTTTCTTGCGCGCTATACAGACAAAGCATACCATTCATAGAGAAGGAAAGGAGAGGGTGCAGAATGTAGTGTTACAGTCACAGCGAGGGGTGTAGAGAGAGATCAACTTAATGCGAGGTGGGTCCATTCAAAAGTCTGACAGCAGCAGGGAAGAAGCTGTTCTTGAGTCGGTCGGTACGGGACCTCAGACTTTTGTATCTTTTTCCCCGATGGAAGAAGGTGGAAGAGAGAATGTCCGGGGTGTGTGGGGGGGTCCTTGATTATGCCGGCTGCTTTTCCCCCGAGGCAGCGGGAAGTGTAGACAGAGTCAATGGATGGGAGGCTGGTTTGTGTGATGGGATTGGGGCTACATTCACGACCCTTTTGTAGTTCCTTGTGGTCTTGGGCAGAGCAGGAGCCCAGACCGAGCTGTGATACAACCCAGAAAGAATGCTTTCTATGGGGCATCTGTAAAAGTTGGTGAGAGTCGTAGCGGACATGCCAAATTTCCTTAGTCTTCTGAGAAAGTAGAGGTGTTGGTGGGGCTTTCTTAACTATAGTGTCGGCGTGGGGGGGACCAGGACAGGTTGTTGGTGATCTGGACACCTAAAAACTTGAAGCTCTCGATCCTTTCTACTTTGTCCCCGTTGATGTAGACAGGGGCATGTTCTCCTTTACACTTCCTGAAGTCGATGACAATCTCCTTCGTTTTGTTGACATTGAGGGAGAGATTATTGTTGCTGCACCGGTTCACCAGATTCTCGATCTCATTCCTGTGCTCTGTCTCGTCATTGTTTGAGATCCGACCCCACTACGGTGGTGTTGTCCACAAACTTGAAAATTGAGTTTGAAAATCAAGCATTGTTAAGGCCACACTTGAAATGGTGTTTACAGTTCCATTTGTCCTATTATAGAAAGAAAGGATATTCTTAAACTAGAAAGAGTGCAGAAAAGATTTACTAGGGTATTACTGGGACTTGTTGGTTTGAGTTATAAGGAGAGGCTGGATAGACTGGGATTTTTTTTCCCCAGAGCATAGGAGGCTGAGGGGGGATCTTATAAAGTCTATAAAATAATGAGGAGCACAGATCAGCGAGATAGTCAATATCTTTTCCCCAAAGGTGGTATATGGGTGACACAGTGTGTAGCACTGCTGCCTCACAGCGCAGAGACCCGGGTTTGATCCCAGCTTGGGTCACTGTCTGTGTGGAGTTTGCACATTCTTCCCGTGTCTGTGTGGGTTTCCTCCAGGTGCTCCGGTTTCAGGGCTCTGGGAGCATTCAGAAAGATGTGCAGGTTAGGGTGCATTGGCCGTGCTAAATTCTCCCTCAGTGTACCCAAACAGGTGCTGGAGTGTGGTGACCAGGGGTGTTTCACAGTAAACGTATCTGTGATACTAGTAAATAAATTTTGTGGAAAATTAGAAGGCACAGGTTTATGTTGAGAGGGGAGAGATACAAAAGGGTCCAGAGGGGCAATTTCTTTCACCCAGAGGGTGGTGAGTGTCTGGGACGAGCTGCCAGAGGCAGTAGTAGAGGTGGGTACAATTTTTCTTTCAAGAAGCATTTAGACAGTTACATGGGTACAATGGGTAAAGAGGGACATGGGCCAAAGGTGGGCAATTGAGATTACCTCAGGGGCTGAAACGTTGGGCCAAAGTTTTCATGCTGTAAACCTCTACAACTCTATTAGTCATACTAGACTTACATTAACATTGCAATGAAGTTAGTGAAAATCCCCTAGTTGCCACACTCTGGTGCATTTTCAGGTACACTAAGGGACAATTTAGCATGGCCAATCCACCTAACCTACACATCTTTCAGACTGTGGGAAGAAACCAGAGCACCCAGAGGAAACCCAAACAGACACAGGGAGAATGTGCAGACTCTACACAGACAGTGACCCAAGCTGGGAACTGAACCCGGGTCCCTGGCGCTGTCAGGCAGCAGTGCTAACCCACTGTGTCACCTCTAAGTATTCCTGGACAAGTTTTAGGGACGGAAAGACGGTGCTGTGACCCTTTGATTGACTGAGGTGGTGGGGGGGAGGCAATGTACCTGATCTACCACACATCTGATGAAGCAGCAACACTCCAAAAGCCTATAGAACGTAGAACATTACAGCGCAGAACAGGCCCTTCGGCCTTCGATGTTGCGCCAACCAATTCTGAAAAAAGCAATGACCCTCCAAACTAAACCATTCCCTTCTCTTCCATAAACTTATCAGCTAACCTCTTAAACGCCACCAAACTTGGCGCATCTACAACTGCCGCAGGCAGGGCATTCCACTCCCTAACCACCCTCTGGGTAAAGAAACTACCTCTGATATCCGTCCTATACCTATCACCCCTTAATTTAAAGCTGTGTCCCCTCGTGCTAGCTTTCTCCATCCTAGGAAAAAGTCTATCACTGTCCACCCTATCTAAACCTCTAATCATCTTATATGTTTCGATTAGGTCCCCTCTTAGCCGCCTCCTTTCTAACGAAAACAACCTCAAATCCCTCAGCCTCTCTTCATAAGACCTGCCCTCCATACCAGCAACATCCTGGTAAACCTCCTCTGTACCCTCTCCAATGCCTCCACATCTTTCTTATAATGCGGGGACCAGAACTGCACACAATACTCCAAGTGCGCCGCACTAGAGTTTTGTACAGTTGCAACATGACGTTGCGGCTCCGAAATTCAATCCCCTACCAATAAAAGCTAAGACTCCATATGCCTTCTTAACAACCTTCTCGACTTGACTGCCTACTTTCAGGGATCTATGCGCATACACACCAAGATCCCTCTGTTCATCAAGACTACTAAGAATCCTACCATTACCCTATACTCTACACATTTATTATTCCTGCCATAGTGCATTACCTCACACTTTTCCACATTAAACTCCATTTGCCACTTCTCAGCCCAGCTCTGCAACTTGTCCAAGTCTCTCTGCAAACTATAACACCCCTCTTCACTATCTACCACTCCTCCGACTTTGGTGTCATCCGCAAATTTACTAATCCATCCTTCAATACCCTCATCCAGATCATTTATAAAAATTACAAACAGCAGGGGCCCCAAAATAGACCCCTGAGGCACACCACTTGTAACCGAACTCCACGATGAATATCTCCCATCAACCACCACCCTCTGTCTTCTATCTGCTAGCCAATTCCTAATCCAATTAGCTAAATCATCCTCTATCCCATACATCTGCATTTTCTGCAGAAGCCTTCCATGTGCCACTTTATCGAACGCCTTACTAAAGTCCATATATACCACATCAACCGCCTTACCCCCATCCACCTCTTTGGTCACTTTTTCAAAAAACTCAATAAGGTTAGTAAGGCACGACCTACCCTTCACAAACCATGCTGACTATCCCCAATCAATTCATTTCTCTCTAAATAACTATAAATCCTATCCCTAATAATTCTCTCCAATACTTTGCCCACAACAGAAGTAAGACTCACTGGCCTATATTTCCCTGGAAAGTCTCTCTTCCCCTTCTTGAACAATGGGACCACATTCGCTATCCTCCAGTCTTCTGGAACTATACCCGTAACCAACGAGGACCTGAAGATCAGAGCCAGAGGCTCTGCAATCTCCTCTCTTGCCTCCCAGAGAATCCTAGGTAAATCCCGTCCGGCCCAGGGGACTTATCCAACTTCAAACCCTCGAGAATTTCTAACACATCCTCCCTATCTACTACAATACTTTCCAATTTGCAACCCTGTACCTCAGTGTTCTCCATAGCTACATTTCCAGCACTCTGCGTGAATACCGAAGAGAAATCTTTATTCAGTGCCTCACCAATCTCTTCAGGCTCCACGCACAACTTCCCACTGCTGTCTATGACTGGCCCTAATCTTGCCCTAACCAATCTTCTATTCTTAACATATCTAAAGAAAGCTTTAGGGTTCTCCTTAATCCTATCAGCCAAAGTCTTCTCGTATCCCCTCTTAGCTCTCCTCAACTCACTCTTTAGCTCCCTCCTGGCTAATCTATAGCTATCCCTTGCACTAACCGAGCCTTCAAGCCTCATCCTGACATAAGCCTCCTTTTTCCTTTTAACCAGCGAATTAACTTTTTTCGTACACCAAGGTTCCCTTACTTGACCATTTCCTCCTTGCCTGACAGGGACATACTTATCAAGGACTCGCAGCAGCTGCTCCTTGAATAAGCTCCACATTTCAGATGTAGGTGGAAATGCTACCAAATAAATCTATTGGACTTTAAATCTAGTGATGTGAGACTTCTTACTGTGTCCAAATCCAACACCAGCCTCTCTGCATCATGTTTGTTGTCTTGTCAGGGAGCTGGGCAGTGTTTGTGGGGGAGTGAGGGTTTTTTTGCCCTACTGTTGCCCCATCGCTCCACCATTGCCCCATTGTCGCTCCATTGCCACCATTGCCCTACTGTTGCCCCATTGTCGCTCCATTGCCCCCCATTGCCCTACTGTTGCCCCACCATTGCCCTACTGTTGCCCCATTGTCGCTCCATTGCCCCCCCATTGCCCTACTGTTGCCCATTGCCCCACCATTGCCATACTGTTGCCCATTGCCCCACCATTGCCTTACTGTTGCCCCATTGCCCCACCATTGCCTTACTGTTGCCCCATTGCCCCACCATTGCCTTACTGTTGCCCATTGCCCCACCATTGCCTTACTGTTGCCCATTGCCCCACCATTGCCTTACTGTTGCCCCATTGCCCCACCATTGCCTTACTGTTGCCCCACCATTGCCTTACTGTTGCCCCATTGCCCCACCATTGCCTTACTGTTGCCCCATTGCCCCACCATTCCCCCATTGCTGCCTCTCCCTCTTGACCAGGAGATGGTGGTCAACCTGTCCAGCAGGCATCGCGGCTAGACGCAGCGCCTGCTGGGGCCTGTAGTCCGCCTACAACTCCCGGCGTGCCTTGCGGGGCGAGCCGACCTACGCAACCGCGTGAGCCCGGTGCTTGCTGGGAGCTGTAGTCCGCCTACGACTCCCGGCGCGCACCGCGTCAGACTGACCTTCCCCCGGCATGCACTGCGACTTGTAGTCCGCCTACAGCTCCCGGCACGCACCGCGGCGGACGGGCGGTTTCCCAGCAGGCAACGCGCCTTCGCGGGGCACGCCGGGAGGTGTAGTCCCTGCCTACAGATCCCAGCAGGCGCTGCGGGTCGGCCAACACATGCGCAGTGGCCCCCCCGGGCTGGTCCACGGTGAGTGTGGGTCTGGGAGAGGGGCAAGCAGGGCAGTCAGAGTGGGCTGAATGGCCTCATCGCGTACAGCAGGATCTGGAGGTGCTGAACGGTCTGCTGTCCCTGTGTAGCAGGCTCTAGAGGGGCTGAATGGTCTCCTGTCCCTGTGTGCAGGCTCTAGAGGGGCTGAACGGTCTCCTGTCCCTGTGTAGCAGGCTCTAGAGGGGCTGAATGGTCTCCTGTCCCTGTGTGCAGGCTCTAGAGGGGCTGAATGGTCTCCTGTCCCTGTGTACAGGTTCTGGAGGGGCTGAATGGTCTCCTGTCCCTGTGTAGCAGGCTCTGGAGGGGCTGAATGGTCTCCTGTCCCTGTGTAGCAGGCTCTGGAGGGGCTGAATGGTCTCCTGTCCCTGTGTAGCAGGCTCTGGAGGGGCTGAATGGTCTCCTGTCCCTGTGTAGCAGGCTCTAGAGGGGCTGATGGTCTCCTGTCCCTGTGTACAGGTTCTGGAGGGGCTGAATGGTCTCCTGTCCCTGTGTAGCAGGCTCTGGAGGGGCTGAATGGTCTCCTGTCCCTGTGTAGCAGGCTCTGGAGGGGCTGAATGGTCTCCTGTCCCTGTGTAGCAGGCTCTAGAGGGGCTGAATGGTCTCCTGTCCCTGTGTAGCAGGCTCTAGAGGGGCTGAATGGTCTGCTGTCCCTGTGTGCAGGCTCTAGAGGGGCTGAATGGTCTCCTGTCCCTGTGTACAGGTTCTGGAGGGGCTGAATGGTCTCCTGTCCCTGTGTAGCAGGCTCTGGAGGGGCTGAATGGTCTCCTGTCCCTGTGTAGCAGGCTCTGGAGGGGCTGAATAGCTTCCTGTCTCTATACTGCAGTCAATAGAGGGGCTGAATGGCCTGTCTCTCGGTCACAGTTTGTGGTATGGGTGTGATGCAGGAGGGGTCTGGTGTTACTCACTGCTGTCTCTCTCTCTCTCTCCTCCCCGCAGTCCCGGACGCACCATGAGGCTCGGAGCCCTGCTGGCAGCAGCGACCCGGTTACCTCGTGGCTATCGCTATGGCACCAACCGGCCCTGGACCCCGGCGGCCCAGAGGCTCAACCCTCCCGGCCGGCAGCGCAGGAAGGTGTTTGTGGATCCCGTCGCCGCGGAGGACTGGACCATCTTCCGGGGAGACACGGTGAGCGTGGCGGGGGAGGGATGCACGGCCACACACGTTCATAGGTGCGAGCGGACAGGCACTCGCTCACTGGCGTGTGCACATAGGCATGCATACAGATTGCAAGTGCACAGACACGCATGCACACATATGTATGCGCACAGATGCAACCACACACGTATAGGTATGAACAGATAGGCACGTGCACATGACACATGCACACATGTACACACATTGTTGCAAGCACGCACAGGCGTGAACAGAGAGGCACACTGATGTGTACAGATGGACATGTGCGCAGATGCATGTGCACAGACACGCCTGCACAGATGCAGATACAAAGATCGCCATGCACACATATATGCACACGCATATATATATACATAGAGATGCAAGCACACATGTACAGACAGGCATATGCACAGATACATGTGCACACACCCATGTACAGCACACACATACAGCCATGTGTGCACAGATACACGCACACAGACATAGGCACACTGACATGGAAAAGCACATGGGCATAGACACACGCAGACGTGCACACGGATGCAGACACAGGCATGTACACAGACAAGCACACAATATGTGCACAAGCACACGCCCATAGGCAAATGTGTGCATAGACACATGCACAGGAGGGGTCGCAAGGAAGGGAATATCTGCTTTTGCAGAAGGCAGCAGGGTGACGTGTCTGACTGGTTTCTCACTGCCTGCGACGGTGGGCTGAGAAGAAATGTGCGAGGAGCCAGATTGACTGGTAAGACATTACAAACAAAATCCTGTATTTGTATAGCCCCTTCATCAAGATGGGGTTCACCAGAGGGGACAGGGGTTGAAGAGAAAGGAACCAGAGGAGGGGGAGAATTCTGATGGAAACACAGTGAGTTGTTGTGATCTGGAAGACGCTGCCTGAATGTGAGAGGACTTAGTCGGAATTTTCCACTACCACTGGGACATGGGGATCGAGGGATGTGTGGTGAACTGGGCCGTTCTGCTTTGCTATCAGTGGGTTGTCCTCAGGAAACACTGCTCCATTCCAGCGGTTTGGCCCTCCCCTGGGTCAGGCCGCCCCTGGGGGCCTGGCGAGTGAGATAGTGTGTGGAGAGGAGAGACAGGGCAGCCTGGGACCATTCCGGTGCCTTGTGTTCTCTGTACTGTGGGCGGCAGAGATGTTATCACTGCTGCCTCACGGTGCCAGGGAGCCAGATTCGATTCCTGGCTCAGGTCACTGTCTGTGTGGAGTCTGCATGCGTTTCCTCCATGTGCTCCAGTTTCCTCCCACAGTCCGAGAGATGTGCGGGTTAGGATGGATTGGCCATGCTAAATTGTCCCTTAGTGTCCAAAGATGTGCAGGTTAGGGTGGATTGGCCGTGCAAATTGCCCTTAGTGTCCAAAGATGTGTAGGTTAGGTGGATTGGCCGTGCTAAATTGTCCCTTAGTGTCCAAAGATGCAGGTTAGGGTGGATTGGCCATGCTAAATTGTCCCTTAGTGTCCAAAGATGTGCAGGTTAGGGTGGATTGGCCGTGCTAAATTGTCCCTTAGTGTCCAAAGATGTGCAGGTTAGGGTGGATTGGCCGTGCTAAATTGTCCCTTAGTGTCCAAAGATGTGCAGGTTAGGGTGGATTGGCCGTGCTAAATTGTCCCTTAGTGTCCAAAGATGTGCAGGTTAGGGTGGATTGGCCGTGCTAAATTGTCCCTTAGTGTCCAAAGATGTGCAGGTTAGGGTGGATTGGCCGTGCTAAATTGTCCCTTAGTGTCCAAAGATGTGCAGGTTAGGGTGGATTGGCCGTGCTAAATTGTCCCTTAGTGTCCAAAGATGTGCAGGTTAGGGGATTGGCCGTGCTAAATTGTCCCTTAGTGTCCAAAGATGTGCAGGTTAGGGGATTGCCGTGCTAAATTGTCCCTTAGTGTCCAAAGATGTGCAGGTTAGGGTGGATTGCCATGCTAAATTGTCCCTTAGTGTCCAAAGATGTGCAGGTTAGGGGGATTGGCCGTGCTAAATTGTCCCTTAGTGTCCAAAGATGTGCAGGTTAGGGATTGCCGTGCTAAATTGTCCTTAGTGTCCAAAGATGTGCAGGTTAGGGGGATTGGCCGTGCTAAATTGTCCCTTAGTGTCCAAAGATGTGCAGGTTAGGGGGATTGGCCATGCTAAATTGCGCCTTAGTATCAGGGAGACTAGCTGGGGTAAATGGGGGTAAGAGTATGGATTGGGTGGGAGTGTGGTTGGTCCAAGCTCAATGGGCTGAATGGCCTTCTGGACTCTGTGATTCTCTTCTCATCCTGACCAGGTGGAGATCCTTAAGGGGCGAGACACGGGGAAGCAGGGGAAAGTCTCCCAGGTGATTCGAGCTCGGAACTGGGTGATCCTGGAGGGACTGAACACGGTGAGTGGGCTGAAAGTCCTAATCCAACGTTGGGTGAGGTGTGAGAGATGGTGCTGGGGCCAGACCAGTTGGTGTAGAGTGCGCTGAGGTTCCCAGGGCGGGAATCCTTTCAGACAGAAGTACACGCTCTGCAGACATGCTCCCCTTTGTAAGGGGCACATTAACAGATCAGCAGAGCCCTGAAGGATCTATCCTCTTCCCAAGGATCTCAATGTGCCCTCGCACTGCGGGAGGGTCGGTGCCGAGGGAGCGCCGCACTGCGGGAGGGTCGGTGCCGAGGGAGCGCCGCACTGCGGGAGGGTCGGTGCCGAGGGAGCGCCGCACTGCGGGAGGGTCGGTGCCGAGGGAGCGCCGCACTGCGGGAGGGTCGGTGCGAGGGAGCGCCGCACTGCGGGGAGGTCGGTGCCGAGGGAGCGCCGCACTGCGGGGAGGTCGGTGCCGAGGGAGCGCCGCACTGGCGGGAGGGTCGGTGCCGAGGGAGCGCCGCACTGGGGAGGGTCGTTGCCGAGGGAGCGCCGCACTGCGGGAGGGTCGGTGCTGAGGGAGCCCCGCACTGTGGGAGGGTCAGTGCTGAGGGAGCCCCGCACTGTGGGAGGGTCAGTGCTGAGGGAGCCCCGCACTGCGGGAGGGTCAGTGCTGAGGGAGCCCCGCACTGTGGGAGGGTCGGTGCTGAGGGAGCGCCGCACTGTGGGAGGGTCAGTGCTGAGGGAGCCCCGCACTGTGGGAGGGTCAGTGCTGAGGGAGCCCCGCACTGTGGGAGGGCCGGTGCCGAGGGAGCGCCGCACTGCGGGGAGGGTCGGTGCTGAGGGAGCCCCGTGGGGAGGGGTCGGTGCTGAGGGAGCCCCGCACTGTGGGGAGGGTCGGTGCTGGGGGAGCGCCGCACTGTGGGAGGGAACAGGATCATTCTGTTCAGTTGTTAACCCTTTCACACCTGTCTGAACTTGTTTCTTTGCAGCATTACCGCTACATTGGGAAGATGGCAGGAGAGAGGGGGACATACATTGCCAGCGAGGCCCCGCTGCTATTAAGGGACGTGGCACTAGTGGACCCTAGCGATCGGTAAGTCATTGCCCAGCCTTGCCGTCCCATCCTGTGTGCCGGGGGCAGGGAGAGGCTTCATAGTCACCGTTCTGTGTCAATGGCTATCTCCCTCATTCCACTCTCTATCTCTACTTCTCTCACAAACAGGAAGCCTACTGCTGTCGATTGGAAATACACAGAGGAGGGAGAGAAAGTCCGAGTGTCCACTCGCTCCGGACGGATAATCCCCAAGCCGGTGTTCCAAAGGAAGGATGGGATTATCCCCGAACAGTGGAAAGGCAAGTTGTTCCCATCTCACCCTGTCCTGGGAGTGTTTGATGGGGGGACAGTGTAGAGGGAGCTTTACTCTGTATCTAACCCCGTGCTGTACCTGTCCTGGGAGTGTTTGATGGGGGGACAGTGTAGGGGGAGCTTTACTCTGTATCTAACCCCGTGCTGTACCTGTCCTGGGAGTGTTTGATGAGGGGAACAGTGTAGAGGGAGCTTTACTCTGCATCTAACCCCGTGCTGTACCTGTCCTGGGAGTGTTTGATGGGGGGGACAGTGTAGAGGGAGCTTTACTCTGTATCTAACCCCGCGCTGTACCTGTCCTGGGAGTGTTTGATGGGGGGACAGTGTAGAGGGAGCTTTACTCTGTATTTAACCCCGTGCTGTACCTGTCCTGGGAGTGTTTGATGGGGGGACAGTGTAGAGGGAGCTTTACTCTGTATCTAACCCCGTGCTTTACCTGTCCTGGGATGTTTGATGGGGGGACAGTGTAGAGGGAGCTTTACTCTGTATCTAACCCCGTGCTTTACCTGTCCTGGGAGTGTTTGATGGGGAACAGTGTAGAGGGAGCTTTACTCTGTATCTAACCCCGTGCTGTACCTGTCCTGGGATGTTTGATGGGGGGACAGTGTAGAGGGAGCTTTACTCTGTATCTCGACCTCCTTTTGTGGTTAATTTCAGATGGGCCCAAAGATACCAGTGTTGAGGATGCGCTGGAGTGCTCATACACGCCTGCTCTGAAGATCTTTGAGGAAGACATTATGGAGAAAATGGGAATAATGGAAAGCAGCCGTCCTCGGCCATCGTACTGGTACTAAACTCAATCCCGTTCCCAGACTGAGGAATGGGCCCCTGGCCCTGTCACATGGGGGATAGCTGGTACGGTTTCTGAAACACGTCTCTCACCTGATTTGATACAATATTAATAAAGTTTTTGTTTAGAAAAGGATTAAGGATTTGTTCCAGTTGATGAGAGTGATGTCAGTTTAATCTGGTGCCTCACAGCAAGCAGGCCACTTCAGTCCAAAACATTATCTTTTGTCTCTGAGTTTGCTGTCCTGTGGGATCAGGGTGGATTGCCTACGTCCACCTCCAGCCCTGCGCTGTCTCTGAACCCTTCGCTGCTCCCTCTCTCCAGACTCCCGGGAATACAAGTAGCATGTCCATATGTAACTCCGTCCTCGGAATTTAACCCTGGAAATCCCCAGGGTCCACAGTGGCTTGTTGATTGTGGGCCAGTCCAGTGGTGTAATCACAGTGTCCCACTCTGCCTCGGTGGCCTTGGACACCAGTCTTTAAGCTTTGTCGTGAGTCGAACGGGTGATAGGTGTGTTCTGTGGGCACTGGACCACTAGGTTTCCGTGACTGTGTGGTATTCTGGGGCAGTCAGCAAGCTTCAGACTGTTTTCCAGAACATAACTAGGAGCAGGAGTGGGCCACCTGTCCCCTCGAACCCTGCTCCGCCATTCAATAAGATCATGGCTGATCTTTTCCTGGACTCAGCTCCATTTACCCACCCGCTCACCTTAATTCCTTCACTGTTCAAAAATCTATCTATCCTTGCCTTAAAAGCATTCAATGAGGGAGCCTCAACTGGGCAGGGAATTCCACAGGTTCACAATCCCTCTGTGTGAAGAGGTTCCTCCCCAACTCAGACCTAAATCTGCTCCCCTTATTTTGAGGCCATACCCCCTAGTTCGAGTCTCACCCACCAGTGGAAACAACTTCCCTGCTTCTATCTTATCAATTCCCTTCATAATCTTATATATTTCTATAAGATTCCACCCTCATTCTTCTGAATTCCAATGAGTATAACCCCAATCTACTCAGTTTCTTCTCATAAACCAACCCCCTCAACTCCGAAATCAACCCAGTGAATTTCCTCTGCACCCCCCCAGTGCCAGTAAATCCTTTCTCAAATAAGGAGACCAAAACTGTCCACAGTAACTCCAGGTGTGGCCTCACCAGCACCTTATACAGCTGCAACATAACCTCGCTGTTTTTAAACTCCGTCCCTCTCGCAATGAAGGATAAAATTCCATTTGCCGCCTTCATTACCTGCTGCACCTGCAAACCAACTCCTTGAGATTCCTGCACAAGGACACCCCAGGTCCCTCTGCACAGCAGCAAGCTGCAATTTTTTTAACCATTTAAATAATACTCCATTTTGCTGTTATTCCGACCAAAGTGGATGAGCTCACATTTGCAAGTGTTTGGTTCAGGAACCTGCCAGGCTGGGGCGGGGCAGGACACGACGCGATGCTGAAACATTTACCTCATGCCTTCTAGAAGATTCTGCCCAAGAATCACGCTGGTGTGATCATTCTCAATTTCCTACTGGTCCCTCAAGTGATGTGACTCACTCCTGCTGTCCTGTCTTAAAGAGACAGGCCCTCCTTGCCCACCTGCAAAGTGAGGATAACCAGGCTTGGAGTTGAAGGTTTACTTATTGTCACAAGAATCGTGTACAGTTCTTGTACAGTACAGAAAGGATATTATTAAACTGGAAAGAGTGCAAAAAACTTGGATGCTACCGAGACTCGATGGTTTGAGTTATAAGGAGAGGCTGGATAGACTGGGACATTTTTTCTTTGCAGCACAAGAGACAGAGGTGATTTTATAGAGGTCTATAAAACAATGAGGGGCACAGATCAGCGAGATAGTCAATATCTTTTCCCCAAAGGTAGGGGAGTCTAAAACTAGAGGGCAGAGGTTTAAGGGGACAGTGTGACACTAATAAAAAAACTTTAAAACCTTTCTTCCTCTCTCCCCTTTACCCCTTCACCACACCCTTGAACGAAATAGGAACAGGAGGAGGGCATTTGGTCTCTCGGACCTGCTCCGCTGTTCTGTAAGATTGTGGCTGCTCTGTCCACTAATCCACATTTCCATCTCGTATCATAAGTAGACTTACATTAATAGTGCAGTGAAGTTACTGTGAAAAATCCCCCTAGTCGCCCACACTCCTGTTCGGGTTACACTGGGGGAGAATTTAGCACGGCCAGTGCACCCTAACCAGCATGTCTTTCGGACTGTGGGAGGAAACCGCAGCACCCAGAGGAAACCCATGCAGACACAAGGAGAACGTGCAGTTTCCACACAGTTCAGGATCTGATTTATTATTGTCACATCAGGATATAGTGGAAGGTATTGTTTCTTGCACTATACAGACCAAACATACTGTCCATAGAGGAGAGGGTACAGAATGTAGTGTTACAGTCACAGCAAGGGGGTAGAGAAAGATCAACTTAATGCGAGGTAGGTCCATTCAAAAGTCTGACAGCAGCAGGGAAGAAGCTGTTCTTGAGTCGGTCGGTACGTGACCTCAGACTTTTTCCCGATGGAAGAAGGTGGAAGAGAGAATGTCCAGGGTGCATGGGTGGTTGGGGGGTGGGGTGGGGGACATCCTTAATTATGCCGGCTGCTTTTCCCCAAGGCAGCGGGAAGTGTAGACAGAGTCAATGGATGGGTTGAGTGACTGTGTGAAGAGGAAGGAGGCATGACGGAGGATTATTCACCCAGAAGAGAATTGACGTTGCTTACCAATGCAGACATGGGGAGAACATGCAGACTTTGCACAGACGGTGACGTGAGCGGCAATCAAAACGGGGTCCCTGGTGCCGGAAGGCAGCAGTGTTAACCCACTCTGTCAATACAGAGGATGTCCTCACTGCTGGTTGGAGTGTGCGGAGATGTGCAGGAGGGTATGAGGAGAGTGAGCCGGTGGCAGATGGGAGATCCTGCTGGAGTGGTCAACCTCGGGCGGATGGCATGCGCCTGTGGCAGACGGTGGAAGGAGCTGTCACTCATCAATCAGGCACTATATCCGCAATGGACCACATTCCATATGGGAATGATGTCCCCCAGTGGACCACAGTCCCTCATTCCCCAGGGCTGATTGTTAATTGGAGTCTCAAATGCCACAGTACACACACTGCTCGAAGTGTCTCCACAGGTAGAAAATGTGCCCTTTGTCTCTCTCTCTCTGTCACACTACGGGGAGCTGTTCAATCTGATGGATTCACACTGTAAACTCTCACATACCCACACACACGCCTTAGCTCTTGGAGGGAGGAGCTCTGAGTATCACCTAATTCTACCATGAAAGGAATTTGCTTGGAGGTTTGACTGCAGACTTCATTTTAGGAGTGTGGAGGGGCAGAGAGAGAGCGAGGATTTACAGTTCAGGAATGGGGACAGAGAGCGGGTTCTCGATCCGCAGCCTGTCATAGCGAGGGTTTAACAGTTCAGTAACAGAGACAGAGTGAGCGGGTTCTCGATCTGCAATCTGTCACAGCGAGGGTTTAACAGTTCAGGAACAGAGAGAGAGTGGGTTCTCGATCCGCAGTCTGTCACAGCGAGGATTTACAGTTCAGTAACAGGGAGAGAGAGCGGGTTCTCGATCCGCAGTCTGTCACAGCGAGGGTTTAACAGTTCAGTGACAGGGAGAGAGAGAGAGAGTGGGTTCTCGATCCGCAGTCTGTCACAGCGAGGGTTTAACAGTTCAGTAACAGAGAGAGAAAGCTGGTTCTTGGTACCCAGTCTGTCACGGTGAGGGTTTAACAGATCAGTAACAGGGAGAGAGAGAGAGCAGGTTCTCGATCCGCAGTCTGTCACAGTGAGGGTTTAACAGATCAGTAACAGGGAGAGAGAGCGGGTTCTCGATCCGCAGTCTGTCATAGCGAGGGTTTAACAGTTCAGTAACAGGGAGAGAGAGAGCGGGTTCTCGATCTGCAGTCCGTCATAGCGAGGGTTTAACAGTTCAGTAACAGGGAGAGAGAGCGGGTTCTCGATCTGCAGTCTGTCACAGCGAGGGTTTAACAGTTCAGTAACAGGGAGAGAGAGCGGGTTCTCGATCTGCAGTCCTTCACAGCGAGGATTTACGGTTTAGTAAGAGAGAGAGAGAGCGGGTTCTCGATCCACTGTCTGTCACAGCGAGTGTACGGTTCAGTAACAGGGAGAGAGAGAGAGAGAGAGAGAGTGGGTTCTCGATCTGCAACCTGTCACATCGAGGGTTTAACGGTTCAGTAACAGAGACAGAGAGAGCAGGTTCTCGATCCGCAGTCCGTCACAGCGAGGGTTTAACAGTTCAGTAACAGGGAGAGAGAGCGGGTTCTCGATCTGCAGTCTGTCACAGCGAGGGTTTAACAGTTCAGTAACAGGGAGAGAGAGCGGGTTCTCGATCTGCAGTCTTCACAGCGAGGTTAATACGGTTTAGTAAGAGAGAGAGAGCGGGTTCTCGATCCGCAGTCTGTCACAGCGAGTGTACGGTTCAGTAACAGGGAGAGAAGAGAGAGAGAGCGGGTTCTCGATCTGCAGTCTGTCACAGCGAGGGTTTAACAGTTCAGTAACGAGACAGAGAGAGCAGGTTCTCGATCCGCAGTCTGTCACAGCGAGGGTTTAACAGTTCAGTAACAGGGAGAGAGAGCGGGTTCTCGATCTGCAGTCTGTCACAGCGAGGGTTTAACAGTTCAGTAACAGGGAGAGAGAGCGGGTTCTCGATCCGCAGTCTGTCACAGCGAGGGTTTAACAGTTCAGTAACAGGGAGAGAGGAGCGGGTTCTCGATCTGCAGTCTGTCACAGCGAGGGTTTAACAGTTCAGTAACAGGGAGAGAGAGCGGGTTCTCGATCCGCAGTCTGTCACAGCGAGGGTTTAACAGTTCAGTAAACAGAGCAGATGAGGCGGGTTCTCGATCTGCAGTGCTTCACAGTGCGAGGGTTTAACAGTTCATAACAGGGAATGAGAGCGGGTTCTCGCTCTTCAGTCTGTCACAGCGAGGGTTTAACAGTTCAGTAACAGGGGAGAGTAGAGCGGGTTCTCGATCCGCAGTTCTGTCACAGCGAGGGTTACCAGTTTTCAGTAACAGGGAGAGAGAGAGCGGTTCTCGATATGCTGGCGCTGTGAGACAGCAGTGTTAACCCACTGTGTGACCGTGCTGCCGGGGAATCGAACCCGGGTCCCTAGCGCTGTGAGGCAGCAGCGCTAACCCACTGTGTCACCGTGCTGCTGGGGAATCGAACCCGGGTCCCTGGCGCTGTGAGGCAGCAGCGTTAACCCACTGTGTCACCGTGCTGCCGGGGAATCGCTGCCGGGGAATCGAACCCGGGTCCCTGGCGCTGTGAGACAGCAGCGCGAACCCACTGTGTCACCCATGCCGGTTAGGTGGATTGGAAGGAAGGGAGGGGATGGAGGGGGGAAAGGTTTATTCACATCAAACTCACTCCCGGTAATCTGTGGGGTTAATTAGGAGTGAGTTTGACGTCAATAAAGAAACAAAATTCCTAAAATTCACATTGATCCTTTTGGGGGGTGGAGGGAGCTCCCCCACTTACCCTTCCAGTAGTGAGAGTATGGTTCCTGTCAGCACCGACCCTCCCCACAGTGCGGCGCTCCCTCAGCACCGACCCTCCCCACAGTGCGGCGCTCCCTCGGCACCGACCCTCCCGCAGTGCGGCGCTCCCTCAGCACCGACCCTCCCCACAGTGCGGCGCTCCCTCGGCACCGACCCTCCCACAGTGCGGCGCTCCCTCGGCACACCCTCCCACAGTGCGGCACTCCCTCAGCACCGACCCTCCCCACAGTGCGGCGCTCCCTCAGCACCGACCCTCCCCACAATGCGGCTCCCCCTCGGCACCGACCTTCCCACAGTGCGGCGCTCCCTCGGCACCGACCCTCCCACAGTGCGGCTCTCCCTCGGCACCGACCCTCCCCACAGTGCGGCGCTCCCTCAGCGGAGAAACAGAGAATGTGAGTGCGTGTAAGAGTGAGCAAGTGAGTAGCTGGTGAACAGTGTAACCGGGAGGTTTCTCAATCACAGTCTGGGCAATACTTAAGACTATATATATATAGACACAGGAGCAGAATGAGGCACTCAGCCCATCCAGTCTGCTCCCCCATTCAATCCTGGCTGATATTTTTCTCATCCCCCCATTCTCCAGCCTTTTCCCCCTGATCCCCTTATTAATTAGGAACCGATCTATCTCTGTCTTAAAGACACTCAGTGACCCCGGCCTCCTCTGCGGCAAAGAGTTCCACAGATTCCCCACTGAAGAAATTCCTCTGTTTTAAAGGATTGTCCCTTTAGCCTGAGGTTGTGCCCTCTCTGGTTCTAGTTTTTCCTACTAGTGGAAACATCCTCTCCCCGTCCCCTCTATCCAGGGCCTCGCAGTATCCTGTAAGTTTCAATAAGATCCCCCACCCATTCTTCTAAACTCCAACGAGTACAGACCCAGAGTCCCCAACCCGTTCCTCGTATGACAAGCTCTTCATTCTCCCCCCGCTTGGTCTGCAGAATGGAACCCATTCATTCCCCACCCCGCCCCACACACACACACACGGTATTATGAAAAAACACATTGTAACAGGAGAGGGAGACACTCACATCTGTACTCAACCTCTTTGACCTTTTACCTAAAAGCACTGCTCCCCTGTAGGAGGGAGAGATAGTGGAAAAACTGAAGTTTGCATTGATCGTGGCGAAAAATAGACGGCCAGAGGAAGGAAAACACTCCTCAGGTTAGATACAATACAGACTTAGATAGAGACTAAAGCTCCCTCTACACTATCCCCCCATCAAACACTCCCAGGACAGGTACAGCACGGGGTTAGATACAGAGTACAGCTCCATCTACACTGTCCCCCCATCAAACACTCCCAGGACAGGGACAGCACGGGGTTAGATACAGAGTAAAGCTCCATCTACACTGTCCCCATCAAACACTCCCAGGATAGGTACAGCACGGGGTTAGATACAGAGTAAAGCTCCATCTACACTGTCCCCCATCAAACACTCCCAGGACAGGATACGGGTAGCAAAATTGCAAAGTGAAGCTTCTGCAGTTGATCAGCCCTGATTTTATCCTCTGGCAGTGCAGGCCTGAGCAATCGGCAGCCAACTCCCTACTCTGATCCTCCCCCTGCCAGCCAGAGAAATTTCCACGGTAAACTCTCCTGGGCAAAGGGAAAGCTTTTCTTTCCCAGCAAGGTTCCCTTTTGGCTCATGAATGTGGTTATCATAGGAATCGATGTGGCAGGGAGTATTTTGGATAGGGATTAATGAGTGATACAGTCTGTATTGTGTTATGGAGAATAGAAATTCTTGGCAAGGTACACACACACAATAATTCACAGACTGAGAGATCACAGCCCATCACATCAATCAGTGAGACACTGATGCACTTGTATGGTAGACAGATAACAGAGATTGCAGGAGCAGACAGGAACTGAGACAGTCTGCCTGCGAGACAGAGAGGGAGACGGAGAGAGAGAGAGGGAGACGGAGAGAGAGAGAGAGAGACGGAGAGAGAGAGAGAGAGACGGAGAGAGAGAGAGAGAGACGGAGAGAGAGAGAGAGAGACGGAGAGAGAGAGAGACGGAGAGAAGAGAGAGAGACAGAGAAGAGAGAGAGAGACGGAGAGAGAGAGAGAGAGACGGAGAGAGAGAGAGAGAGACGGAGAGAGAGAGAGAGACGGAGAGAGAGAGAGAGAACGGAGAGAGAGAGAGAGACGGAGAGAGAGAGGAGAGAGGAGAGAGAGAGAGAGACGGAGAGAGAGAGAGAGACGGAGAGCGCGGGGGAGAGAGAGGGAGAGAGATAGAGCGACAGAGAGATGAAGAGACAGACACAGGCACAGAGAGACAGAGAGGGACAGAGAGAGAGAGAGAGACAGAGAAACAAAGACAGAGACACACACACACCCACACAGATATCCATATACTGACAGAGTGTCGAGGACAGTGTTTCTCACTGACCAGTACCTTTGTAGATGATTCTGTTTCTCACAGGCGTACCTCACTCCAGCGTCACCGTGGGTTCCAAGATTCCGACTCCAGCCTCTTACCCGTCTCCCTCAGTTTGTCCCCCGCTCTCACTCTGCTGACGGTTTCTCCCTCTGTCTCCACCTCTGGATTCATGTAGGGTCCATCTTCGGCACACACACACACACACGACAGAACTCACACAGAGAATCCCTACAATGTCGGAGGAGGCCACTCGCTCCATTGAGCCTGTAGAACGATAATCCCTATTCCTGCAATCCCATATATTCACCTTGCTAATCCCCCGACACTAAGGGACAATTTAGCACGGCCAATCCACCCTAACCTACACATCTTTGGACACTAAGGGACAATTGAGCACGGCCAATCCACCCTAACCTACACATCTTTGGACACTAAGGGGCAATTTAGCATGGCCAATCCACCCTAACCTACACAACTTTGGACACTAAGGGACAATTGAGCACGGCCAATCCACCCTAACCAGCACATCTTTGGACACTAAGGGGCAACTTAGCATGGCCAATCCACCCTAACCTACACATCTTTGGACACTAAGGGCAATTTAGCATGCCATCCACCCTAACCTACACAACTTTGGACACTAAGGGACATTGAGCACGGCCAATCCACCCTAACCAGCACATCTTTGCTAAGGGCAACTTAGCATGGCCAATCCACCCTAACCTACACATCTTTGACATCTAAGGGACAATTTAGCACGGCCAATCCACCCTAACCTACACATCTTTGGACACTAAGGGACAATTTAGCATGGCCAATCCACCCTAACCAGCACATCTTTGGACACTAAGGGGCAACTTAGCATGGCCAATCCACCCTAACCAGCACATCTTTGGACACTAAGGGGCAACTTAGCATGGCCAATCCCTGCACAGCTCACCGTGAATCCCACACCCAGACAGACAGTATCCTGCTCACTCCCAGACAGTGTCCCCCTGAATCCCAGACGTGTCCGATTGGAACTGTCTGCATTTTTGTGCAGACTCAAGTCCAATGAGCAGCGCCATCCTGTGGTAAACTGCTGAACAATGATTAAAGTTTATTTATTAGTGTTACAAGTCAGCTTACATTAACACTGCAATGAAGTTACTGCGAAATTTCCCTAATCGGCACACTCCAGGTCAATGCACCCGAACCAGCATGTTTTTTTGGACTGTGGGAAAAAAGTGGAGCCACCAGAGGAAACCCACACAGACACGGGGAGAATGTGCAAACTCCACACAGTCAGTGACCCGAGCAAGAAATCGAACCCGGGTCCCTGGTGCTGTGAGGCAGCAGCGCTAACCCACTGTGTCACCGTGCTGCTGGGGAATCGAACCCGGGTCCCTGGCGCTGTGAGGCAGCAGTGCTAACCCACTGTGTCACCGTGCTGCTGGGGAATCGAACCCGGGTCCCTGGCACTGTGAGGCAGCAGTGCTAACCCACTGTGTCACCGTGCTGCTGGGGAATCGAACCTGGGTCCCTGGCACTGTGAGGCAGCAGTGCTAACCCACTGTGTCACCGTGCTGCTGGGGAATCGAACCCGGGTCCCTGGCGCTGGGAGGCAGCAGTGCTTACCCAGTGTGCTGCTGGGAATCGAACCCGGGTCTCTGGCGCTGTGAGACAGCAGCGCTAACCCACTGCGTCACCGTGCTGCTGGGGAATTGAACCCGGGTCCCTGCACCGTGAGACAGCAGTGCTAACCCACTGTGTCACCGTGCTGCTGGGGAATCGAACCCGGGTCCCTGGCGCTGTGAGACAGCAGTGCTAACCCACTGTGTCACCGTGCTGCTGGGGAATCGAACCCGGGTCCCTGGCGCTGTGAGACAGCAGTGCTAACCCACTGTGGGCTGTTTAAACGATATGAATTTGTATAGTTGGCCACCTGAATTCCAGTTCAAACTAGTGAATATTTTAGTCGTTTTGACAACATTTCTCTGATCTTCCACTGCAGCACCCCACCAGGAAATCAAATTACATCATTACCCCATGTATTCCTGCTACAACCTTTGATTTATTGTCACATGTATTGGGATGCAGTGAAAAGTTTCTTGCACGTTATATAAACAAAGCATACCGCTCATAAAGAGAGGGTACCATAGTGTTACAGTCACAGCACGGGTGTAGAGAGAGATCAACTTAATGCGAGGTGGGTCCATGCAAAAGTCTGACAGCAGCAGGGAAGAAGCTGTTCTTGAGTCGGTCGGTACGGGACCTCAGACTTTTGTATCTTTTTCCCCGATGGAAGAAGGTGGAAGAGAGAATGTCCGGGGTGTGTGGGGGGGTCCTTGATTATGCCGGCTGCTTTTCCCCCGAGGCAGTGGGAAGTGTCGACAGAGTCAATGGATGGGAGGCTGGTTTGTGTGATGGGATTGGGGCTACATTCACGACCCTTTTGTAGTTCCTTGTGGTCTTGGTCAGAGCAGGAGCCCAGACCGAGCTGTGATACAACCCAGAAAGAATGCTTTCTATGGGGCATCTGTAAAAGTTGGTGAGAGTCGTAGCGGACATGCTGAATTTCCTCAGTCTTCTGAGAAAGTAGAGACGTTGGTGGGGCTTTCTTACTATAGTGTCGGTGTGGGGGGAACCATAGAACATAACAGCACAGAACAGGCCCTTCGGCCTTCGATGCTGCGCCGACCAATATAAAAAGCAATGCCCCTCCAAACTAAACCATTCCCTTCTCTTCCATATACCTATCAACTAACCTCTTAAACTCCACCAAACTTGGCGCATCTAAAACTGCTGCAGGCAGGGCATTCCACTCCTTAACCACCCTTTGGGTAAAGAACCAGGATAGGTTGTTGGTGATCTGGACATCTGAAGCTCTCGATCCTTTCTCCTTCATCCCTGTTGATGTAAACAGGGGCATGTTCTCCTTTACCCTTCCTGAAGTCGATGACAATCTCCTTCGTTTTGTTGAGGAAGAGATTATTGTCGCTACACCAGTTCACCAGATTCTCTGTCTCACTCCTGTACTCTGTCTGTTTGAGATCCAACCCACTATTTGCTCTGTCTGGGTCTCTGGGAACAGTTCATAGTGAGGGAAGACACCAGAACGCTTCGCTTTTTTTTTTGCGTTAAGCAAATGAATAAATCGGCAAACCGTGGGATAACTTAAAAAGCCAGTTCCTTGAAGAGAAACTCTATCAGAATTTAAGGTGTGGTGTATAACTCACCCCAGTGTCAGCAGGGTTTATGGAGTATAGAATATCTCGATGGTGCCAGCAGTCACTGTATCTCACCCCACTTCCAGGGACTCCTGGCATCAAACACCGAAAAGACGGGGTCCAAAATCGGGGATGATGACCCTCACGACTGCCTGGGCACATTAGCAGGCAGCTGGGGCAGGGCCAGGGGCAAGTACACTGGAGATGCCCCTTTCTCGCCACTATCTTCCTCTCCGCTGCCCTCCCCAAAAGGTCAGCGGCAGCTAGGATGAATTGGGGCTGAAGGGGAATTCCCGTTCCTCGGCACTGCCGGGTGTGAGTGAGACAGACCGATGCGGGTCGAGTGAGAAAGTGAACAAGTCTGAGTGAAAGAGTAGGCGGGGGGGGGGGCGGCGGGGGGGGGGGGAGCAGAGTTGGTGTGATTGAGTGGGTGGGGTGAATGCAAGTTCGAGAGATTTAAGTCGGGGACGGGGAAGAGGGAGGGAGGAGGGACGGGGAAGAGGGAGGGAGGAGAGGAGGGAGGGAGGGAGGGAGAGGGAGGGAGGGAGGGAGCGGGAAGAGGGAGGGAGGGAGGGAGGGAGGGACGGGGAAGAGGGAGGGAGGGAGGGGAGGGGGAAGAGGGAGGGAGGGAGGGAGGGGAGGGGAGGGACGGACGGGAAGAGGGAGGAGGGAGGGAGGGAGGGGAGGGACGGACGGGAGGGGGGGAGGGAGGGAAGGGACGGACGGGAGAGGGAGGGAGGGAGAGGGAGGGACGGGAGGGGAAGAGGGAGGGAGGGAGGGGAGGGACGGACGGGGAAGAGGGATGGAGAGAGGGAGATGGAGAGAGGGAGGGATGGAGGAGGGGAGGGAATGGAGAGAGGGGAGGGATGGAGAGAGGGGAGGGATGAGAGAGGGGAGGGATGGAGAGAGGGGAGGATGGAAAGAGGGGAGGGATGGAGAGAAGGGAGGGATGGAGAGAGGGGAGGGTGGAGAGAGGGGAGGGTGAGAGAGGGATGGATGGAGGAGGGAGGGATGGAGAAGGGGAGGGATGGGAGAGGGGAGGGATTGAGAGACGGGGAGGGATGGAGAGAGGGGAGGGATGGAGAGAGGGGAGGGATGGAGAGAGGGGAGGGATGGAGAGAGGGGAGGGATGGAGAGAGGGGGAGACAGGGAGGGGAGGGAGGAGCGGACGAAGGGCTATTCAATCATCGATTGGGTCTGATGATTTAGTCACTCCACACGTTTATTGAACAGAATATACAATCCTTCCCTCAGTCGCTCTGAGTCACTGGGACCGGATTCTCCGATTCACTCACTGCTTATTGCTCAGATAATGCTGGAACCCTCTGCGGACCCTCCGTTCCTGAATCCCCGGGTCACTGTTCCAGAGCCTGTGACACACTCTGAGGGCTTTCACCGTTCCGAGATTCAGGGGAAGCAAAATCTGTCAATGTATCTGCACGGCTGTCCCATCACACAACACCCCTGGATCACACAGGGCTGTCCCATCACACAACACCCCTGGATCACACAGGCTGTCCCATCACACAGGCTGTCCCATCACACAACACCCCTGGATCACACAGACTGTCCCATCACACAACACCCCTGGATCACACAGACTGTCCCATCACACAGACACACACCACATCATCCCTGGACACTAAGGGGCAATATAGCATGGCCAATCCACCTAACCTGTACATCTTTGGACTGTGGGAGGAAACCGGAGCAGACATGGGGAGAAGGTGCAGACTCCGCACAGACAGTGACCCAACAGAATCTGGGTCCTTGGCGCTGTGAGACAGCAGTGCTAACCCACTGTGTCACTGTGCTGCTGGGGAATCGAAGCCGGGTCCCTGGCGCTGTGAGACAGCAGTGCTAACCCACTGTGTCACCGTGCTGCTGGGGAATCGAACCCGGGTCCCTGGCGCTGTGAGACAGCAGTGCTAACCCACTGTGTCACCGTGCTGCTGGGGAATCGAACCCGGGTCCTGGCGCTGTGAGACAGCAGTGCTAACCCACTGTGTCACCGTGCTGCTGGGAATCGAACCCAGGTCCTGGCGCTGTGAGACAGCAGTGCTAACCCACTGTGTCACCGTGCTGCTGGAATCGAACCCGGGTCCTGGCGCTGTGAGACAGCAGTGCTAACCCACTGTGTCACCGCCAGGAATCAAACCTGGGTCCCTGGCGCTGTGAGACAGCAGTGCTAACCCACTGTGTCACCGTGCTGCTGGGGAATCGAACCCTGGTCCCTGGCGCTGTGAGACAGCAGTGCTAACCCACTGTGTCACCGTGCTGCTGGGAATCGAACCCGGGTCCCTGGCGCTGTGAGGCAGAGGTGCTGACCCACTGTGTTACCGTGCTGCTGGGAATCGATGGGATGGTCCTCCCAGAAAAGCCCCTGGTATTTGTAACTCCTGCAGGGAGAGTGGGTGAGTACACAACAGCAGATAGGTGACCGCCCTCAAGTCGAGGAATCGTTGTAGAGGGTTCCATTCCTGTCCGCTTGCCCATAAAACCAGAGGGTTCTCAGCTTCCCTGGGTTTGAACATCAACCCCCCACGGAGTCCTGTGGCTAATCAAGCTCGGAACAATGCACACAATCCCAAACCCCGCTGGCTTGCAGGAAGGAGCTGGGAACGGGAGGAAATTTCAGAAGAGTTGGGGTCAGATCAACCGGACGCACGAAAACCGCCCCTCCCCCCCGCCCCTGTTAAAAGTCCTCCTCGGCATTCCGACATCGCGATTCCCGGAGTTCCCGCAGCCTCTGGATGGTGCCAGACAGATCCCTCATCCCATGCTGGCGGTTACTGCGCGTTCGCACACTCACCGTTCCGCTCGCTCGCTCCTTCTCCCCGACCACTGTGCCGGATAAAAAGAGGGAATTCCGGGATCAGATCAGTGCAATTCCTACACGCGCACTGCCCTCCCATCCAACCCACCCAATAGGATAATGATACAGGGGACAGTGTAGAGGGAGCTTTACTCTGTATCTAACCCCGTGCTGTACCTGTCCTGGGAGCGTTTGATGGGGGGACAGTGTAGAGGGAGCTTTACTCTGTATCTAACCCCGTGCTGTACCTGTCCTGGGAGTGTTTGATGGGGGACAGTGTAGAGGGAGCTTTACTCTGTATCTAACCCCGTGCTGTACCTGTCCTGGGAGTGTTTGATGGGGGACAGTGTAGAGGGAGCTTTACTCTGTATCTAACCCCGTGCTGTACCTGTCCTGGGAGTGTTTGATGGGGACAGTGTAGAGGGAGCTTCACTCTGTATCTAACCCCGTGCTGTACCTGTCCTGGGAGTGTTTGATGGGGGGACAGTGTAGAGGGAGCTTCACTCTGTATCTAACCCCGTGCTGTACCTGTCCTGGGAGTGTTTGATGGGGGACAGTGTAGAGGGAGCTTTACTCTGTATCTCCCGTGCTGTACCTGTCCTGGGAGTGTTTGATGGGGGACAGTGTAGAGGGAGCTTTATTCTGTATCTAACCCCGTGCTGTAGCTCTGTGGAAGTGTTTGCTGCTCTGTGATACATTACCGAGGATGAAGTTGTACTGGGCCAGTTGGGCGTTGCGGATCTTCCTATTCAGGGAGGACCCCGTATCCAGACAGATGTCCGCCATAAACCCAGCGTCCTGGAGCTGTTGCTGGACCTGTGGTGGATGCAATCCAACGAGAAAATATCATTCGCAAACCTCCTCGCTTCCAACCACCTGTAGCCAGCTATTTCTCCTGAAGAAAGTGTCTGATCCCCAGGTGACTGGGGTTGGTGACTAAACCCCCAACTCATTCAGACCCCTTACCCGTCACGCTCCACCAATCAGATGGATGTGGTTATTGGACAGGAATCCCATTGGTTCTGGTACCTCCTCGTGTAAAGCACAGAATCATCAGCGCAAAGTCCATTCGGCCCCCTCTGCTGCTGCCCCACACCAGATTCCGCCCACTCTGCCAACGGATCGCTTTCTCCAGCGCGTCTCTATCCCAGCATCCCCACCCATACAAACACGGGCAGCACCGTGTTAGCAGTGCTGCCCCACAGCACCAGGGGTCCGGGTTCGATTCCCAGCCTCGGGTCACTGTCTGTGGGGAGTCTGCACATTCTCCCTGTGTCTGCATGGGTTTCCTCCAGGTGCTCCGGTTTCCTCCCACAGTCCAAAGATGTGCAGGTTAGGATGGATTGGCCGTGCTAAATTGTCCCTTAGTGTCCAAAGATGTGTAGGTTAGGGTGGATTGGCCGTGCTAAATTGTCCCTTAGTGTCCAAAGATGTGTAGGTTAGGGTGGATTGGCCGTGCTAAATTGTCCCTTAGTGTCCAAAGATGTATAGGTTAGGTGGATGCCGTGCTAAATTGTCCCTTAGTGTCCAAAGATGTGTAGGTTAGGGTGGATTGGCCGTGCTAAATTGTCCCTTAGTGTCCCAAAGATGTGTAGGTTAGGGTGGATTGGCCGTGCTAAATTGTCCCTTAGTGTCCAAAGATGTGTAGGTTAGGGTGGATTGGCCGTGCTAAATTGTCCCTTAGTGTCCCAAAGATGTGTAGGTTAGGGTGGATTGCTGCTAAATTGTCCCTTAGTGTCCAAGATGTGTAGGTTAGGGTGGATTGGCCATGCTAAATTGTCCCTTAGTGTCCAAAGATGTGCGGGTTAGGGTGGATTGGCCGTGCTAAATTATCCCTTAGTGTTCAAAGATGTGTAGGTTAGGGTGGATTGGCCGTGTTAAATTATCCCTTAGTGTCCAAAGATGTGCAGGTTAGGGTGGATTGGCCATGCTAAATTGTCCTTTGTGCTTGGGGGATTAGCAGGGTAAACACATTGAGTTATGGGAATGGGGGCTGGGTGGGATTGTGATCGGTGCAGGCTCGATGGGCCAAATGGCCTCCTTCTGCACTGTCGGATTCTATGATTGCATGAGTTAATTCCAGACTTCTTTAAAATTGGATTCAGATTCCACCATGTGCCGTGGCGGGTCTCCCAGAACGTTAGCTGAGTTTCTGGATGAATAGTCCAGCGATAATACCACCGGGTCAACGCCCTTCCAAGGACAACGAGGGATGGGCAATAAATGCTGAGTCGCCAGCGACACCCATGTCCCAGGAATGAGCAGAGACCATTGTTAGAGTTCTGTTCTGTCTGACAATTACCCAAATAGTTCCCCAGACCCAGAAAGGATCTAAACATCTACAAACTCCTGGGCCTCAGCGTCCTACCTGCCGAGCGTAATCCTCAGTGCTGTCCCCGATGGGAATCACCATCAATTGAGAGGGTGAAAGCCAAAATGGCCTGGAGAGAGATAGAGAAATGGAAAGGGGTCAAGGAAGGTCTTTCAGCGGAGGGCAAGCTCCATCTCATCTGCCACTTGCATACCACTCACCGCAACAGCCTGGAACTCACTGCAGACACACAATCCTCGAGGTGTAAGGGATTAAAACTGGAGACGCCTGGGATTCCGGGGCAGCGAGGGGAATGTTTGGGATTCAGTGGGACTGAGAAGATGTCAGGCCAGGATTCAGGGGGAAGAAGTAGAAAAGGTCGAGAGCTTCAAGTTTTTAGGTGTCCAGATCACCAACAATCTGTCCTGGTCCCCCCCACGCCGACACTATAGTTAAGAAAGTCCCACCAATGTCTCTACTTTCTCAGAAGACTAAGGAAATTTGACATGTCCGCTACGACTCTCACCAACTTTTACAGATGCCCCATAGAAAGCATTCTTTCTGGGTTGTATCACAGCTCGGTCTGGGCTCCTGCTCTGCCCAAGACCCCAAGGAACTACAAAAGGGTCGTGAATGTAGCCCAATCCATCACACAAACCAGCCTCCCATCCATTGACTCTGTCTACACTTCCCGCTGCCTCGGGGAAAAGCAGCCGGCATAATCAAGGACCCCCCCACACACCCCGGACATTCTCTCTTCCACCTTCTTCCGTCAGGAAAAAGATACAAAAGTCTGAGGTCCCGTACCGACCGACTCAAGAACAGCTTCTTCCCTGCTGCTGTCAGACTTTTGAATGGACCCACCTCACATTAAGTTGATCTCTCTCTACACCCCTCGCTGTGACTGTAACACTACATTCTGCACCCTCTCCTTTCCTTCTCTATGAATGGTATGCTTTGTCTGTGTAGTGCACAAGAAACAATACTTTTCACTGTATTCCAATACATGTGACAACAATAAATCAGATCAAACTGGAAGGAATTTGGGGGCGGGGGGGATGTGGAGAGACGTTAGACTGTAACCTGTGACAACTTTGTATTGGATGTAATTTTGACCAATGCTAACAAGCTGTCAGGGTCAGCTGATCCAGTAAACCACAGAACCAGTGATACGATGACCAGCCGACTCACGATAAATAAGAACCTGTTTGGAATTGTGTTGGCCTGGGAGTGGCGAGGCCCCAAGTTTGGAATACTGAAGTTTTTTTTTATTAAACTCATTCCTTTGATTTATAAATTGGAGTGAGTCTTGTTGTATTTTTACCCAGCTGCATTTTGAAGAGTTCCTTCTGAACAAGGAGGGGGAGGCGGGGGTGCAAAGCAGTGGTGGGGGGAACAGAGACGGGGGGGGGGGTGGGTTAGCGAGGGGAGGGGGTGATGATTGCAAAAGTGGGGTGTTGGGGTGGACGCCAAGATTCAGGGTTGAGGAAGCGAAGGGCGGGGGCGGGGGGGGGGGGGGGGGGGGAGTACAAATATTGAGCAGGAGCTAATTGCAAAAGCTGGAGGAAGATTGAGATTGGGACATATTGAGAGAAGGGGGGGGCCAGTTTGCCAGTCCAGTGAATTGCCCCCATTCCCCGGAGTGTGGGGAGGGAGGGACAAATCCACACCAGCCGGGACCCTTTCGGAGAGACCCCATTCCGTATCCCAACCTTATTTCAGAAAGATAAAGGAATGGGATTTGAGATTGCGACGTTCCCTTTACACACAACGCCCCACAGGTGCAGGGGGGGGATTTATTCACCATTTGCCGGCGCAGTTCTCCGCGAGAATGGCAATCATCCGTTCCACCGACCCCAGGATGGCCCTGTGAATCATCACCGGTCTGGCCGTGTCGCTGCCGTCCCTCCTGTAAGACAAACCAAGAGAGTCAACACTTCTGAGGTGCAGTCCCTGGGAATGCTCTGTCAGATAAGGCGAGACTAAAGTCGGTTGGCATTACATTCACCGGAGTAAGTGCACAGGTACAGCAGGCAGTAAAGAAAGCAGGGCACCGGCACAGCGGGTTAGCACTGCTGCCTCACAGCGCCTGGGACCCAGGTTCGATTCCTGGCTCGGGTCACTGTCTGTGTGGAGTCTGCATGTTCGCCTCCGGGAGCTTCGGTTTCCTCCCACAGTCCAAAGATGTGCAGGTTAGTGTGGATTGGCCGTGCTAAATTGTCCCTTAGTGTCCAAAGATGTGTAGGTTTGGGGGGATTGGCCATGCTAAATTGTCCCTTAGTGTCCAAAGATGTGTAGGTTAGGGTGGATTGGCCATGCTAAATTATCCTTTAGTGTTCAAAGATGTGTAGGTTAAGGTGGATTGGCCATGCTAAATTGTCCCTTAGTGTCCAAAGATGTGCGGGTTAGGTGGATTGGCCATGGCAAATTGACCCCACTGAGTGGGGATTTGGAGTTACAGGAATGGGGGCTGTTTGGGATTATGGTCAGTTCAATCACAGTGGATTGAATGGTCTCATTTCTGTACTGTAGGGATTCCAAGAGCATGTATATTGACCCCCATAGCAAGAGGATTTGAGTACAGGGATAGGGATGTTTTGCTGCAATTGTACAGGGCGTTGGTGAGGCCACACCTGGAATATTATGTGCAGTTTTGGTCTCCTTATCTGAGGAAGGATGTTCCTTGCTACAGAGAGAGCACAGCGAAGGTTCCCCAGGCTGATTCCTGAGGTGGCAGGTCTGTCATATGAGGAGAGACTAAGTGGGTTGGGATTATATTCACTGGAGTTTAGTACAGAGTGGATCTGATAGAAATATAAAATTCTACCAGGATTGTTGCAGACATATTTGCACAAAGCCTTCACATCAAGATACTTCTGCCAATGCAATTACATTTAAACGCTAAGCTTTTAAAGTTAACTTGACACATTTTATACTCAGCAGGCATGCTGGAATTAGCTGGAAAAATTGACTGCACCGTTTCAAATTACAAATTCCACTTGTTTCCATGTGGGAATAAATCCTGTCTCAAAGAATCCTCTCCAATAATTTCCCTACTGCTGATGTAAGGCTCACCGGCCTGTAATTATCTGGGTTATTCTTGCTACCCTTCTTAAACAAAGGGACAACATTGGCTATTCTCCAATCCTCTGGGACCTCCCCTGTAGCCAGTGAGGATACAAAGATTTCTCTCAAAGCCCCAACAATTTCCTCCCTTGCCTCTCTCAATATTCTGGGGTATCTCTCATCAAGCCCTGGGGATTTGGGACAATTTAGTACGGCCAATCCACCCTAACCAGCACATCTTTCAGACTGTGGGGGAAACCGGAGCACCCAGAGGAAAACTACACAGACACGAGGAGAACGTAGATACTCTACACAGACAGTGACCCAAGCCGGGAATCGAACCCGGGTCCCTGGCACTGTGAGACAGCAGCGCTAACCCACTGTGTCACCGTGCTGCTGGGGAATCGAACCCGGGTCCCTGGCGCTGTGAGACAGCAGCGCTAACCCACTGTGTCACCGTGCTGCTGGGAATCGAACCCGGGTCCCTGGCGCTGTGAGACAGCAGCGCTAACCCACTGTGTCACCATGCTGCCGCGAATTGAACCCGGGTCCCTGACGCTGTGAGACAGCAGCGCTAACCCACTGTGTCACCGTGCTGCTGGGGAATCGAACCCGGGTCCCTGGCGCTGTGAGACAGCACTGCGAACCCACTGTGTCAGCCATAGTCGGTCTCCTGAGGAGAACTATTTCAGAGAAGGGTCATCACAGAGGTTTGCCTTGTTGGCGCAGTTGGATCACTACAAGGCAGTCTGTAACACCCTGCCTTGGTAACCGTCTCGGTGGAACAGGTGGGTCACTGCGGGACAGTCGGTGACACCCTGCCTCGGTAACCGTCTCGGTGGAACAGGTGGGTCACTGCGGGACAGTCGGTGACACCCTGTCTCGGTAACCGTCTCGGTGGAACAGGTGGGTCACTGCGGGACAGTCGGTGACACCCTGTCTCGGTAACCGTCTCGGTGGAACAGGTGGGCACTGCGGGACAGTCGGTGACACCCTTCTCGTAACCGTCTCGGTGGAACAGGTGGGTCACTGCGGACAGTCGGTGACACCCTGTCTCGTAACCGTCTCGGTGGAACAGGTGGGTCACTGCGGGACAGTCGGTGACACCCCGTCTCGGTGGAACAGGTGGGTCACTGCGGGACAGTCGGTGACACCCCGTCTCGGTGGAACAGGTGGGTCACTGCGGGACAGTCGGTGACACCCCGTCTCGGTGGAACAGGTGGGTCACTGCGGGACAGTCGGTGACACCCCGTCTCGGTGGAACAGGTGGGTCACTGCGGGACAGTCGGTGACACCCCGTCTCGGTGGAACAGGTGGGTCACTGCGGGACAGTCGGTGACACCCCGTCTCGGTGGAACAGGTGGGTCACTGCGGGACAGTCGGTGACACCCCGTCTCGGTGGAACAGGTGGGTCACTGCGGGACAGTCGGTGACACCCCGTCTCGGTGGAACAGGTGGGTCACTGCGGGACAGTCGGTGACACCCCGTCTCGGTGGAACAGGTGGGTCACTGCGGGACAGTCGGTGACAACCCCCGTCTCGGTGGAACAGGTGGGTCACTGCGGGACAGTCGGTGACACCCCGTCTCGGTGACAGTGGGTCACTGCGGGACAGTCGGTGACACCCCGTCTCGGTGAACAGTGGTCACTGCGGGACAGTCGGTGACACCCCGTCTCGGTGGAACAGGTGGGTCACTGCGGGACAGTCGGTGACACCCTGTCTCGTGGAACAGGTGGGTCACTGGGGACAGTCGGTGACACCCTGTCTCGGTGGAACAGGTGGGTCACTGCGGGACAGTCGGTGACACCCTGTCTCGGTGGACAGGTGGGTCACTGCGGGACAGTCGGTGACACCCTGTCTCGGTGGAACGGTGGTCACTGCGGGACAGTCGGTGACACCCTGTCTCGGTGGAACAGAGTGGGTCACTGCGGGACAGTCGGTGACACCCTGTCTCGGTGGAACAGGTGGGTCACTGCGGGACAGTCGGTGACACCCTGTCTCGGTGGAACAGGTGGGTCACTGCGGGACAGTCGGTGACACCCTGTCTCGGTGGAACAGTTAGGTCACTGCGGGACAGTCGGTGACACCCTGTCTCGGTGGAACAGTTAGATCACTGCGGGACAGTCGGTGACACCCTGTCTCGGTGGAACAGTTAGGTCACTGCGGGACAGTCGGTGACACCCTGTCTCGGTGGAACAGTTGGGTCACTGCGGGACAGTCGGTGACACCCTGTCTCGGTGGAACAGTTAGATCACTGCGGGACAGTCGGTGACACCCTGTCTCGGTGGAACAGTTAGATCACTGCGGGACAGTCGGTGACACCCTGTCTCGGTGGAACAGTTAGATCACTGCGGGACAGTCGGTGACACCCTGTCTCGGTGGAACAGTTAGGTCACTGCGGGACAGTCGGTGACACCCTGTCTCGGTGGAACAGTTGGGTCACTGCGGGACAGTCGGTGACACCCTGTCTCGGTGGAACAGTTAGATCACTGCGGGACAGTCGGTGACACCCTGTCTCGGTGGAACAGTTAGATCACTGCGGGACAGTCGGTGACACCCTGTCTCGGTGGAACAGTTAGATCACTGCGGGACAGTCGGTGACACCCTGTCTCGGTGGAACAGTTAGATCACTGCGGGACAGTCGGTGACACCCTGTCTCAGTGGTACAGTTAGATCACTGCGGGACAGTCAAACAAACAAAGAACAAAGAACAACACAGCACGGGAAACAGGCCCTTCGGCCCAACGAGCCCGCGCCGCCGTCCTAACGTCTTAATGACATATAGAGACCAATATAGGGACAATTTGTTACCCAATCAGCCTAAGAGCACAGTTTTGGGATTTTTGAGCACAGTCGGTGACACCCTGTCTCGGTAACTGAACAGGCAGTCATTTTGAACCTTTGACCCTACTCACCCAACGTAGCTGAGATTGAACCTTATCGGCAGCTGGAAGTCGAGCTGGATAGTTGCACATTGATGATTGCGACCCAGCGCATCTTTAATCTGGATGTCGATCTGAAAAGACAGGGTCAAACACAAAAGTCAAGGAACTGTAAATAATGTTTATTTAGGGAGGGCGAATGCATCAGGGACAGATGGGATTACCAGGCAGAGCAGTCACGATATAAAGTTCAAGTTTATTGATTAGATGGTTTACATTAACACCGCAGTGAAATTACTGTGAAAATCCTCTTGTCGCCACACTCTGACACCAGTGCACCTGAACTAGCATGTCTTTCAGACTGTGGGACAGAACCCACGCAGGCAGATTTAGTAAGCTTGCAGATGACACCAAGATTGGTGGCATAGTGGACAGTGAAGAAAGTTATCTCCACCTGCAACGGGATCTTGATCAATTGGGCCAGTGGGCTGGCAAATGGCAGATGGAGTTTAATTTAGATAAATGCGAGGTGATGCATTTTGGTTGATTGAACCAGGGCAGGATTTACTCAATTAATGGTAGGGTGTTGGGTAGAGTTACAGAACAGAGAGATCTAAGGGCACAGGTTCATCACTCCTTGAAGATGGCACCCCAGGCGGTCAAGACACATGGAATATTTTTCTCCGTTCAAAGAATCCCGACAGTGCAGAAGGAGGCCATTTGGCCCATCGAGCCTGCCCTGACCACAATCCCACCCAGGCCCCATCCCCACAATCCCACCTGCTAATCCCCGAGCACTAAGGGGCAATTTCGTGTCCAATGAACTTGACCCACACATCTTTGGACTGTGGGAGGAAATCGGAGCACCTGGAGGAAACCCACACAGACAGGAGGGGAGACTCCACGCAGACAGCGACCCGAGCCGGGAATCGAACCGGGGACCCTGGTGCTGCGAAGCAGCAGTGCTAACCCACTGTGCCCGCCCTATTATTGGGTGAGGTATTGAATACAAGAGCAGGGATGTGATGACGGAACTGTATAAAACACTGGTGAGGCCAAAGCTGGGGTTGTGAACACAGTTCCAGTCACCATCTCACTCTCCCTCCCCCACCCCATCCTTTACCCTGTTGGATTAAACCTGTTCTGTACTGACCTTGGGACCATAAAACGCTCCGTCTCCCGGGTTCAGCTCCCAAGGCTGGTTAAACTCCTCCAGGCTGTTTTGCAGTTGCTACAACGAAAAAAAGACAGAGAGAGAGAGAGAGAGAGAGAGAGAGAATATGAGGCCACTCAGCCCATTGAGTCTGCTCCCCCACTCAATCACGGCTGATATTTTTCTCAAGCCCCTATTCTCCTACCTTTTCCCCATAACCCCCGGATCTCCTTATTAAGAACATAAGAAATAGGAGCAGGAATGGGCCATTTAACGCCTTGAGCCTGCCCCGCTATTCAATAAGATCATGGCTGATCTGAAGTGGATCAGTTCCACTTTCCCGCTTTCTCCCCATAACCCTTAATTCCCTTATCGATCAGAAATCTATCTACCCGTGACTTAAATATATTCAGCGAGGTAGCCTCCACCACTTCAATGGGCAGAGAATTTCCAGAGATTCACCACACTTTGAGTGAAGAAGTTCCTCCTCAACTCTGATCTAAACTGGTCCCTCCCTTATTTTGAGGCTGTGCCCTCTAGTCCTGCTCTCCTTTCTAAGCAGGAAGAATCTCTCTACCTCTACCCTATCCATCCTCTTCATTATCTTATACGTCTCTACAAGATTCCTGCACCCCCCACACCCTCAGCCTTCTAAACTCCAACGAGTACAGACCGACTCTACTCAATCTCTCTTAATCAGGAACCTACCTATCTCTGTCTTAAACACACTCAGTGACCCAGCCTCCTCTGCAGCAAAGAGTCCCACAGGTTCCCCCTGAGGCTGTGAGAAGATATTAGAGGGTGTCCAACGCGACACAGGCGGGACCGCAGTGGGTACACACAGACTGACCTCCACTCCCCCCCTTTCGTCTACCTTTTCGGCCAAGTCCCAGACTTCCACGTCCCCCAGGAAGTTCTCCGGTCGGGTGGAGAGGTAGAGCCGGAAGGTGAATCCAAAGACCTGGTAGACGGCCTGCAGGAAGTCGAGGCAGCCTTTAATCTCATCCTGGATCTGAGGCAGAGAACAAGGGAAGTAGTTAGAACGTGG